>JARFJB010002221.1:715000-847500 GCA_036346205.1 Vesta saturnalis
ACACAAAAATTTCGTTTGTGCTCACTCCCTTCATTGTGATCTAATTGGGGGGGGGGGGCTATAGACATGCCAGGACAAAGTGTTTAGTAATGTATTGCAACATTGACATACTTTGAACCATCAGAGCTAACTATTTTTAATGAAACACCCTGTATGTTATAATTGAAAATGTAATGTTTTCGACACTCTATACAACGCGATAAATTTGGAAGTTACAGACAAAGATAGGTAGTATTTAATAAAATTTGAATATAGAATTTCTCAAGAATCAACTAGTAAGGTTTAAAGACATCATCATTTATTGATAATACTGATTGTTCCCAAAAGTTAAGGCAACACATACAATTACAAAAATAATGATGATATTAAAAATTAAAACTATAGATAAATTTATAACATAAAAACGAAAGTAGAATAATCTTAAGACGTATTTACAATGTGTAAATAAGATACTGAGCAGTATATGCTGTTGATGATTTTATTCTTTGTGTACTTATAATCAGACCGTCGTAACATTCGAACTGGAAATCGATATTTCTGAAGTAAATGGCTCTTGGATCTTTATTTACTGGAGGAATAAAGTAGACGAGTGCTCGAAATTCATACTTAGCATCTTTGAAGGTTAGATAAATTGGAATATCTGCTAAGGTAATGGACACATCACTTCGTTCTAATTGTGAATTATAAATTTCTACAATTACGCGAAATCCCATCCCTAAATTCTTTTCCATTTTCGAAGAACCGCACGAAGTACATTTTCTTAATTCCTGTAAATAGTCTTCTAAAAGCTTTTGAAGTTTACGAACACTACTACTTGTTAAATTTGCGGGTATAGTTATTATAGGTCGTCCAGATGTTTGAAAGCAAACACTACACTTATTAATTTCACGAACGGAAGGGTATTGTTGAAATATCTTTGTAATAATATAATGTGCTGTTATTGCACTGTCAAGCAAAATGTGACCAGGACGAATTTGTTTAACGTTATCTTTTAAGACGACAATTAAAATTTTTTGGCGAATTAAAATTTTTACGCGTTTTCTGTAACTTTGAACAGTGATGCCTTCCCTTAGATTATTCGCAATCATTTCAAAAAAACAGAAAATCTTTTTGGCTGCTATTTATAAATTGGCGATATTCATTACTATCGGCCAACGCCCAACATACGCTGTGATATATCGAATCAAACGAACAGGTATGTATAAAAGAATAATGATCAATGGCAAATTTTACACTTCTAATGTCATTCATTCTTTCTCTTTTACAAATATCTGCTCGCTCGATATTTTATTTTCATCTTCTTCATCATCTTGGATTTCATTCCCAATAATTGAATTATATTTAGCTCGAATTAAATTCATATTAACTAATGTTGTGGGAATGTAAATGCGTAGAAATTCATCTAATCGCCGTGGTAGCCCAAGTATGTTTCATAATTCTATTTCTAAGGTCCCTAAACAGACCACACACAAGCACACGCAAACGAACACGCACACGAACACGCACACGAATACGCACATGCACACGCACACGCACATGCACACGCACCCACACACGCACACACACGCGCACGCACACGGAGACGCACCCGCATCCGCACCCCGCAGACGCATACGCATACATTCAGAGTAAATTGGTATTTTTGAACCAAAACAAGTTGGTATATAAAAGTCATTCACTTGGACCAGAAACGGCAAGAGGTTCAGTTTAATGATTGCAGTTTAATCTAATATACTTGTAAGGTACATACGATGTTTATTTAGAAGTCTAATCGAAAAGTAGTACACATAACTTAATTTTTCAATTGGTTGGATATAACATTTTCTTATATACTGTGGAAAAGTCAAATAACTTAATATATACAGGTTTGATCTAATTTACATGTATGCGCAAATAAATGTAATTATCTACTTTTTTTTCTCCCATAAAATAACAGAGTAAATTAATTTTAATACTTTACAAAAAAATGTGCCCAGCATCAGAATTATTACGGTTTGTACATTTTTACATTTTTGAATATATAATTAAGAAAAAATTATACAATCATTTGCTTAATGAATATACATAGCATTTATTCTCTGAATCTAAATGTGTTTTCTGCTAAAATAAATAATCCACCATTGGATAATATAAAAGCTTATTTTCGTTTTAATTGAGGATTTAGTAGTTTCCAGATATAAGTTCAAACATAAAATACGCTTTCTTAGGTTGTATGATTGTTAAAACCATTTTTGCTAATGTTAATTTGCACTTTGATTTAAAGCGTGTTCAAAGCAGGAATTACATGTTGAATTTCATACATAAAATTACATGCTTAATGATCAAGAGAAAATTAATTTGGTGTGATGAAATTAAGATAAGCAATTTTAGAGAACATCGGCTGGCTTTATAATTAGCGTTTAACATGAAATCTAAACTTTTTAATGTTTTCAATTTAGAGATTTCATGAAATATTGGTTATTAGGAATAATTAGTCGTTTCTTACAAAGTTGTGCAAACATTGCATGCGACATAAGGAAACTCCCCTAAGTCGATTATTCTGATTGAATACTAATTATAATTTACCACGTAATAGACAGTCCATATCACATCTCAATTCAGTATCAAGTAGAAGTACAAAATTGCATTTGCTATTCTGATAGGTATTGATTAATAGGATTACCACTGAACATTGATTGCATGATATGTAGTTCATGTTTTGCATATTGAAGTGATCCGAGATCTTTGATGTGTTGAATGTATATGCTAAAATAAGCGAGAAATTGCACTTGGTGCTTAGAGGCATATATGTAATGATAGAGGGAAGTATAGACATTATTTTACAATAAATTTTTAAGTGAAATTAAGCGCAAATATGACAATGAATAAAATTAAAGTAAGAAAAATAACATTAAACAAGTTGAGATTCCTCTTCTAGCATTGTGTAACCGAAAAAAATTGCATTGTGAAACATATTTAACATTCTTGTTTAATGTTAAAAACTACATTATAACAATATAAAAAAAGACAACGACACGAGTGTTCCCAGTTACTGACCGCGGCCGACATTGCTTCGATGATCGGAAAATTATATATCATATCGATATTAATAATTTTTATATTTTAACCCCCGATGTTTTCGATGAGACACAAAGTTCGCACACATAGTAACCGCTACTATTTTTTGATCCTCTTTCAGAATCTGAAGTCAAATATTCAATATTCCTTAACATAAACAAGCTACACACACACACACACAAACACACACATACACACACACACACACACACACACACACACACACACACACACACAACACACACACATACACACACATACACACACATACACACACATACACACACACACACACACACAACACAAACACGTACACGTACACGCACACGCACACGCACACGCACACGCACACGCACACGCACACGCACACGTACACGCACACGCACACGCATACACACAAGAACACATGCATACACGAACACATGCACACACTCACATACGCACACGCGCACATACGCACACGCACACACAGGCACACTCACACCCACACCCACACCAACAGCAAGTTGGAAATATCCACTCCAACCCTTTCACACCAAGAGCAGGCGTTCCGCAAGGATCTGCATTGGCCCCTTACTCTGCAAAGTATTCGCCTCTGACATACCGCAAGCCACCTCTCCTGGAGTATCGGTAGCGTAGTTTGCTGATGACACTGCCTAGTGGGCAGTTATTCAAAGCAGTGATATAGCCTCCATCCTCATCTCCAACACACTACGGAACTTCTCCCACTGAGCTAACCGTTGGAGAGTCTCCGTATACCCTTCCAAGACCCATGCCATCCTATTGCGATATATAAATCACTTTTCCAGAGAAAACCTTTCAGTCAACCGAGTCTCGATCACCTTTCGTGACGAACAAATAATACCACAAGACCAAATTCTATAGCTAGGGATTATATTTACTAGAACCCTAAACTGGACCATAGACGTAGAAAAAACCTTGGACCGAGTCCGCAACCGAGCCAATCTCTCCGGCGCCTTATACTGTACCATCGGGAGTTGCCATCCCAAAACCCTACAGCGCGCCTACAAAGCATTCATACAACCCATAATAGACTACCACGCTCCATTGTACGTCACCCTTAATCACGACTGCCTCAAAAAGCAGCTTCATGTGAACGCTGAATCCTGCGCGGAATACACAGTCTAGACACCAAATTTCCAAATATCCTTACCATCCAATACGCCAATATAGCCCCGATCACAGACCGCCTCAAATCCCTTTAAATAAACTTTACATAACGCAAGATTTTCGGCAACACAGTCCCTACTGAAGAAATGCAATCCATACCTTACTTAATCAACCATCAAAGAAATAGGTTTTGCAAAAATCCCAAAAGGAAATTTAAGCATCTATCCCAACTCCTCGTAAACCTCGCAGAGGAATTAGAGGAGCTTCTCGACAATACTCCCTACGCTCTCAGATAACTCCTAAACATATCCCCCACCCCCTGAGAATAATGAAGACGACCATAGCATCAGATCCGGATAGCCTATGGATGAAAACATAACATCACCTACACAACCCAACAACACCCACATGTATAATTTATTTAATTAAATCAAAATGAAAATGAAATTTAACGTCAAAAAATAAAACTTTTTTGTTCCATATATACACACAAATACACATAAGCAAATAACAAAACTAACAAAGAGCTGAATAGGGGACAAATCCTGAGCAGCTCACAAGATAAAGTAATAAACAAAAAAAAAGAATAAGAACTAACAATACTAACACAAAAAATCGCGATTAAGTTCCACACGTTGATAATAGAATAAGAGTAAAAAGGGGTTTTCGATGGGAGCTTACTATTATTTTCTGTAAATAATGGTGGTTCCTATTTATTTTTAAGTACCGTTAATTATAGTTTAGTTGAGTTAAAATCACGTCATTGAAAATTGTAATTTTGTAATTCATAACTGCTTCATGTAACGTAGTTTGCAGTTTTACAGCATTGGCCGACGGTATGTCGGGAGTTTGATAAAATTTATTTTAAAGAGACAAAGAGTTTGATTTTTATATTACGTTGGATTAGAGTCGCTTTTTCAAAGTCTTCAGGTGACGAAAACGTATCAATTTACATTGGTATAATTTGTCTCGAAGTAAATGGATGCTGTAACGTAATTTCCACGATTCTTTTTCCAAAATGCATCTCGTTTTGACCGCGCTGACGATTTGCAGGATTGGTTATTTGACGTGAAACTAAGATATTAATTAACGATTCTTAGTTAGGATGTAGAAGAAGCAAGAAGCAAGTTGGGAGCCGCACTCACGAATGGATTGAGCGCGGGTGAACTTATTTACGTTTTGCCGGGGGTTTAATTGAAGTTTTCGGAGGAAGAGTCTTCCGTTTTCCCTTTTGGTGATTCTTTTTGGAATAATCTTCATTCACACCTGAAAAATTGTATTGTGTATCATTTGTCAAGGGTGGCAGTTTTGCGTTTTTATCAAAAGGGACTAGAGCTTAATAGTAGTGCTATTTCTTATTTTTTTTGGAGTGTTTATAGCATTTATTTTGTGGATTTTTGTAATAAGTTCAGGATACTCGCTAATTACATTCGTGCACACAGCTACCACTAACAAATGAAAGAACCTGCTCTAAATCATTATCGTTTTTTGTGTTTATATAAATTCAAAAGTAAATTAAAACTTGTCGACTGCGAATCTGCTAGATTGGAGTCAGTATTAGGTAGTTTAAGAGATATTGCTGTTCACCGTTCAGTTACCGATAGGGTCAATGACACGAAGAATACCGACACCACAGTACAAAGGGAAATGGAAAACTCTTAGTAGTCAATTGATGTAACGGAGGTAATTATTTACATAGATTTTGTTTTGTTGGTGATTGCAATAGTGTGTTCTTTTAATTGTATTTGTTACGTTTTCTTTGGGTACGATTTTCCATAGCCCTTCAGGCGATTAAATTAATTTGATTAAATTGTAACCACCCGCACAGTAACCATAGCGTATTGTGCATTATGTTTATTTTATTCTGATTACGCTATATAAAATCACGTATTGCAAAATTTGTTAAATTTATATATTCGGCGTTATTAATATTCATTTTGGTGGTATGTAAAATTAAGATATAAGATATTACTTTGGGAATGAAACTTGCAAGTTCCAACCCTCTTGAAATATTTGAGGTGTTGAAATTGAATGTACTTTATCATTTGTGCAATCACGTCGAATGTTTATTTTCATTCAAAATTTTATTAATATACGAATATTGTTATTTGTTTACAATGTGTAGAGTATTGTGGCTTCATTTCCTTTACTGCTACGTTATTAGCATTTATGTTAGATCAAAATGTAAAACGTTAGAGGTTTTGTTTATATGGAAGTGGTCGAATAGTTTGGTAATTTTATGGATTTATGCAACTGTACAGCGACAACGTTCAAATATTTTTTTTCATTATTTAAGTGTATGCACGCTATAACGTAGTCATCTGCGAGAGATTTCTTTACTACATAATTTGCTATTTTGAGTTTTGTTGATACAAGTTCATTTCAAGTGATAAGTTTTGAGACAACGCAACGTAAACGTAGAGTAAATAATATCGTTGACGATCAGCTGGTTTTTTTTGCACGTCATGTTTTGCGGATACTTGCCAAGGTTTTGAAGATTTATTGAAACCAACGTACCGACCGTTTATTGACATTTACACTTTACACATTCAAAGTATGTCAAAGTTATTATTTTTTAAACTCTTTTTTCTGTCTAACCTAGATGTTGTCTATAAGGAGAAATCAAAATTTGATCATATTTTTTTATGTATCTTCCAGAGGGCACCGCCAGCAACCCTTTTTCTACATTTAAAGCTCCACTTTTGTATGCCTCGTTATATCAAATGTGTACTTCGAAATTCTCATTCCTTGATATGTTTTCTTCAAAAAGTATATACCTTGTAGATGTCGCTTCGCGCAGACGTTTCTGTGATAATCGAATTTAAATGTTTCATTGCGTACTAAAATTCATCATAGCCCTCCTTCGCACTTTAGCCAGGATTAAGACTAGTCCAAGAAGTTTGGAGCATGTTTAAGCACCAACCGGCCAACAACAACCAAACTTTCTACAACAACATAAGAATATAAGAATGAACTAGCGAAGAACAAGAAGAAGCGCAATCACAATCACAAGTCAATAACAAATGACCAAAATAGCAAACTTTTATTAAATTATAAATTATTATAAGTTTTTGTTATGAACGAATAAGTTCAAAGGTAAATATGTACTTAAAAATTATTATTAATTTTATTAAATACATAAGAAAAAAAGTTTACTTCGAGTAGGATTTGAACCTACGACCTGTAGTTTGCTAGAGTTTAATTGAACAATTTTTAAGTAAATTATAAATTGCTCAATAAAACTCTAAGTAAATGTTGAAAGTGACTCCCGTTTTTATGTACACAAAGATTAATTCTACGAAGAAAATGTAACTGCACCCTATCCATCATCTTTGCAACTAACCGTAAAATGTTTCTCTTAAAGTTATGTTAACCGTATCCTTAGAAACACCCAAACCAATGTGTCCAGAGCGCAGGCTCGGATCTTCTTCCACTGGTTTCAAAATTTCTTCCCCAACCTCTGCTGTTCTAATAGTACGATTCCGTCCATAATCAACCGCAGGAGGAACAAAACTACCGGTTGTCCGAAGACGCCTTTCAGCAGTGGCAAATGTTTTGTGAATTGGAACGCATCTTTTTGGAAACCTTTCTTGGTATACACTGACCGATTCCCGCCAGTACGAACTGGATTTTCGGTATACGGTCTTATTCATTGGTTGATAGACTAAATTTAGTAGCAATACTTGAATGATGCAGAAAACAAAATGAACTCCCACTCGCTAAATAAATAACCTAATTCTCAACATAAACTTCGGAAAGTTCATTTTAAATTGATAAAATACATTAATGTATCACTCACTAAATGCAATGAGTCTACTTAATATCAAAGTAATTAATGCCCAATACAGAAACAAAACTGGGAACGTCAAAGATTAATAATGAAAATATTGATCACACCCTGTATATTCTAATTTATAATCATTAATTGTAAAACTTGCTCTCCTTT
The DNA here is from genome assembly GCA_036346205.1 of Vesta saturnalis. NCBI lineage: Eukaryota > Metazoa > Arthropoda > Insecta > Coleoptera > Lampyridae > Vesta > Vesta saturnalis. The sequence continues at coordinate 723,135 of JARFJB010002221.1, forward strand.
AATTAGACAAAACGTGGTTAAACGCTTATGTAATACCTAGATATCGTATGTCAATAATAAATAAAATATGGAATCCTTTTGAGCAATTCACAAAACCAAAACACTATTTAAAATACAACTTGTGCATTACGTAAGGACAAAGTCATGTAAATCACACTGTTTATGATTTCTAAACCTTTGCAACAGTTAATAAGGTTAAACATTATTATTAATTTTATTAAATACATAAATAAAAAGTTTACCTCGAGTAGGATTTGAACCTACGACCTGTACTTTGCTAGTGTACCGCGCTAACCAAGCGCCCCATCAAGGTTCAAGCCCCAATCGATGTAAATTTTGTGTTTATGTATGAGTTAATAATGTTGTATTAAATACTAATCAACAAACTCTAATATTTAATTAAAAATTATTATTCATTTTATTAACGTCTATTATACGCCCAATTCACAAAAAAAGGTGATAGAGATTTTAACAATTACAGAACGATCAGTTTACTACCACTAATTGAAACGATTTTAGAAAAGTACGTGGTTGGACATTTGAACGAGTTTCTCACAAATAATAACCTAATCAATAATAATCAATATGGGTTCCAGCTTAATAAAAGTACCGAACAAGCAATGCTTAAAGTTACCAACTATATTAACCAACAACTTGACCTTAATAAGTACACAATTGCTGTTTGCATAGTAAAGCATTCGACACTGTTGACCACAAAGTATTACTGGAAACTCTAGAGCAAATTGGAATAACCCAACAATATTTGGCATGGTTCAGAAATTATCTAGAAAACCGAAATTACATAATACGAGTAGATAATGTGTACAGCGAAAAAGGAATAATTGGATGTGGGGTGCCCACAGGTAGCAACTTAGGGCCTATCTTGTTTTTGATTTATATAAACCAAATATTCAATCACGTAAAAGAAAGTCAACTCTACACGTACACCGACGATGGTATTTTAATATATTCACATCGAGATATCAACATATGCGAAGGCACGATACAGGAAGAACTAAACAACGTTTGTAATGAATGTATAGTTATAATCTATTCCCAAACTGTGAAAAAACAAAAACCATGATTTTTTCTACATCACACATGGCAAAAGTAAATAAAACGGAAATTATCATGCACAACAACGACTGCATAATACAAAATAAGACAAATGGTTGCAACTGTCGAATACTTGATAATGTAAATAGTTTTACTTACCTTGTAGTTACCATCGACTCAAAACTTGTGTACAATAAATATATCGAAAACGTACGTGTAAAACTAAAATGATTAACAGTATGCTTTTACTTATTGATCCAATATGCAAATAAAGAAACCATGGTGATTGTTTATAAGGCACTTATTGAATCCATAATAAGGTACGCCGTTCGTATCTAGGGCTGTCATGAAGCAGTTCACATGAAATGACTAGAATCGCTGCAAATTAAACTACTAAAATTAATCAAAGGTAATCAAAATCTAGATAAAACTACATTATTAAATAAAACAAATACGCTAACGGCCAAGAGATTTTATAATTACATGAACATAATTACTTATCACTATGACAACACTAATGAAGTGCCGCTGGAACATCATTACCAACCTAGACGGACCAGGTTAGCAATACCATTTCATTTTAATAAACATGGAAAAAGATGTTTAGAATGCGTAGTACCCATGTTGTACAACTCTATACCAACAGATCTGCTACAAATAAACCATATCTCAAAAATAAATTAAAGGAATTGACCTAAAATGTGAACTGCAATTTTATCATACAAACCGTAATAGAATAAAACTTCAAATACACAAATAAAAAGTTTGCCTCGAGTTGGATTTGAACCTACCTCACATACTTTGCCAGAGTACCGCTCTAACCAACTGAGCTACCGAAAGCCCCAATTTTGTCTTCATGTATTTAGAACGGATGTAAGTTCTAAATATATATTATATTTAAAATTTTCCACTGATGGAAATTCTAAATATATGTTATATTTAAAATTAACATCAGTTCTACATACATAAATACAAAATTCACATTGATTTGGCCTTGTATTTCGATAGCTCAGTTGGTTAGAACTGTACTCTAACAAAGTACGTGTCGCAGGGTCAGATCATACTCAAGGTAAACTTTTTATTTATGTATTTAATAAAATGAATAATAATAATTTTTAATTGCATATTTACTTTTTAACGTATTCGTTCATAACAAAACTTATAATAAACTGTTATATTACTTCAGTGTAATTATTTAGGGCTTTTACCCTTTTTCGATTATTAACACAAAGAACTGTAACAAAGTCATTTCCAAAAATAACCCTTATAAATACTTCTTTACCAACAAATAAAACTGTAAATCTTCCAATATCGTTTCAAATCATTATTTTTAAATAAATTCCGGTGAACAATGAAAATAGGTTTATTTCAAGTAGTCGAGAGAATAGGGTTTGATGGCCAACCACGACATCAAATTACAGTCAGTTTTAAAATCAAAATTCTCACTCCAGTTGAAGACGCGAAACATACTTTTAACTGTCCAATAGCTGGTTATCCGACGATAAAAATCTATTCTGCCATCTGATCTCATACTGCAGCCAATTTAGTAGCCATTTGCGGCACCGTACGTTAGGCTTTTGCCTTTTCATTATTTTTCTTCTAAAATTAATTCTTTATTCGGTAAAATACTCCTATTTTTTTAACAATTGTGGACCTTGACAGGCTAAATTTGGCCTATCAACGACATTGAATAGAATGCTATTTTATAATCAAATATTCTCATAAATGATATTAAATGACTCACTAAAAATAACAGTGGCGTTAGGTTAATTCTATGCCAAAAAAAAATGTTGTGCATAATTACTCATTTGCACGAATCTAACGTTGCATTACTTATAAATACGATACAAAATAATACGCTACAGTTTTAAGATTCAAGATACACTTACATCACCAACCTCAAGTAGAAGGATAAAAATATATTTTTGACAATCAACCAGGAACTTCTATGTAGAACCTAATATAAGCCAAATAGTTAAAACCAGCAGCTAGCAACTAAAAATTTCGAAGCTAATAACAGCAAAATGTTTCATATACAAACGAGCGTATAAATAATGGAATTAATATTTCTTATTTATTTATTTACTCTTTCAAATAGTGCTTAGCACTAGAAATCTTATCATAAAGGACGCTCTAGTATTAATTAGTATGTTAAACGTTACTACCTACGTGTCCTTATAGTTCACGTATTATGCCTTAACCCTGGGACAGTCGCGTCGGGGAACAGAGGTCCGCATTGTTGATACATTTTTAAATTATTTTAATGTTTATGATCTTATCGAATAAAGTCGCTAGGTATGCATTCTCGAGTATATGAGTCAACACTTCATACCTATATCGCTTGTCTAGAAAATGTACTGCAGTTTTTATCAGACGTTGGTGACGAGTAGTACATTTTTGCGGACCTCTGTTCCCTTGTGCGACTGACTATGTAAATTTTTTATTTATTTTTAAAAGATGTATTTTTTGTGAAGCAAATCGAATAGTATTACATAGAAATATTTTATAGTAACCGAAATGTTAGAAATTGTGGGGCTTTAGGTGAGAGTGAGCTGGAAGAAATAGTAGCACATATATGGAGTGATGACGAAGAAGAAATAGTGGATTTTAGCGATGAAAGTGATGGCGAAGATGAGCAGATTCATGATAATCCTGATGCGAGCGATTCCGAACCACCAACTGAGATTGAAAGTGAAGTTATGGAGGTAGATGTAGAGATGCGACCAAACGAAGTAGAAAATGAAAACTACAGGTTTATCTAGGTAAAAATATGGAAACAATATGGAGTAGTATGGAATTTCAGTTAGATAATAAAACTAAATCTAAAAATATTGTGAAAATATTATCTAAGCCAACCGGATATGCTAAACAAACAAATTCAAAGATGGAGGCTTTTTTAAAATTCATTCCTCTTGAAATGGTTGACGAAATTGTCATATCAACTAATGTATATATTCAAGAGAAAGTTGCTATGAAATATGCAAGACCCAGAGACTGCAATCCTACTAACCGGGATGAAATCTTAGCCCTTTTTGGTGTGCTTGTTTTAATTGCAATAAAAAAGAGAAACCATGTCAATGTTTTAGAGCTATGGGCAAAAGATGGTACAGGAATGATGATACTTAGAGGGGTTTTTAGTTACAGAAGATTTTTATTTCTATTACGTGCTTTGCGGTTGGACGATTTTCGAACAAGAAAGAACCGGGAATCATCAGATAAACTTGCCGCTATTCGTAACATTTACAGTAAGTTTGTCGAAAGATGTCAAAAAAACTATTGTGTTGGAGAATTTATTACCATTGACGAAATGTTACATCCCTTTAAAGGACGTTGTGGATCTATCCAGTACATGCCAAAAAAACCGGCAAAATACGGGCTTAAATTATACGCTTTGGTTGACAGTAAAACATATTACACTTGGACGTTTGAACTATATTGTGGTACACAAAAACGTGGTCCGTATGTGACGTCAAATAAACCATTCGACATAGTAATGAGACTAATTGATCCATTAAAAAATTCAAATAGAAACCTAACTACTGACAATTTTTATACAAGTTATCCACTATCTCAGAAATTATTAGAAAATGGAATAACTACTATTGGAACTCTAAGAAAAAACCGAGCTGACATTCCGATAGAATTTCTCCAAACTTCAAACAGAGAAATCCTTATCTTTTTTGGGATTTTGAAAGTTTACATTTTCATATTCAAACAGAGAAGTTGGTTCTTCACTTTTCGGGTATCAATATGATACCACTCTTGTGTCTTATGTTCCTAAAAAGAATAAGTTAGTTCTTTTATTATCAATAATGCATGACTCTGGAGAAATTGATCCTGAAACTAACAAACCCGAAATAATTTTAGACTATAATTGCACCAAAGGTGCTGTTGATACAGTTTGTTGCGAAACATCGCAACAACGCAATTATATATTTTGTTTGTAATAGATCAACTCTCTCAAAGTTAGTGAAAAAAAAAAAGAATGTAACAAAGTTTTTTTAATATAAGTTGTTGTAATAAATTAATTTTAATTACAACTGGTCCTTCGTATTTATTTAGCATATTGAATGTTCGAAGAAGTAGTTGACGCAAACGGGGAGCCTTAACTATCGAAGGAAGGCACCGTTTTCGCGCATGGTCTTCATTGAGCCGGATCTCCACTCAAAATCTCCCACACAAGTAAAAAGATCTCAACGTTTTCCTATCCCTGGCACATGGTTGATTTGAAGTTACAGTTACGTGTGAACTCCTATTAGCTGACGCCCTCCGCATATGCCCAAGTCAAATCCACACTACGAAAGATTCCAGTAAGTTAAAGTGATCATTTATTTGGATTAAAACTCTGAAAAAAAGGTTAGTGAACTAAATTGTTTACATAAAACTATTGCAAAAACTCTCAAATAGTAAATACGCATTCACATTTATTTAACTCTGTTATTTATTGTTTGTTTTGAATGGTCATGGATTTCAAACAATTAAAACTACTCGCACAAGTGCTAAAAGCAAAATCACTCGTATTCAGAATTGGGTGCAGAGCTATCAAAATTTGACATTAGATGTTCAAGAATTTTCATGTAGACAAAAAGATTGGAAGCCGCGTTTTCTGAATACGAATGTGTTCAAGACGAGATAGATTCATTTTATTAGAATTTGAAGATAATTCAGATGTAGAAGATCGTGAAAAATTGAAAATCAGTATTTTACAACGTTAGCCCTTATTGAAAAATGTATACAAAAATTATCTCCTCAAAATGTCACTGTAAGTCACAACAATGATTCAATTAGAAATAGCTCGCATATACACAATTCGAATATAAAATTGCCACATATTAATATTCCCAACTTTACAGGAAATTTGCACGATTGGAAGCCCTTTTTAGAACTCTTTGATGCGTTAATAATAAACAACCCACAATTCTCAAATGTGGAACGTTTTTATTATCTAAAAACCCTGGTAAAAGGTGAAGCTTTTAGTTTAATTGAATCATTGTCATTGACTAATGAAAATTTCTCTACAGCTCTTTTATTACTTAAGCAAAGATATGAAAACAAAAATAAGATTGTTAATTCCCATTTCGAAAATTTGTTAAATGCTCCTTGTATAACAAAATGTAATTCACAAAATTTGAGAGAATTGGTTACAACCTGTAAGAAAAACCTAGAATCACTAAAAAACATGAAGCTCTCTGATAAATGTAATTTTGAATTATTACTTATTTTCTTTTAAAAAAAACTAGATTTCGGCTCTAAGAAATTGTTTGAGGAAGGTCGTGATTTAAAGACATTGCCAAATTTAGCAGAATTTTTTGAATTTCTCGAAAATCGTTGTGTAGTGTTAGAAAACATTTCAGGGAATGAAACACTAGTCAACTCAAAATGTAGTAAAGTAACACTATACTCGAAAAGTGACAGTTACGCTCTCTCGTGCATTTTTGCGATAAATCTCATAAAATTTACGGGTGTCCACAATTTTGGAAATATCTCCTCAAGAAAGATTAAAGTTTGTTCAAAGTAAAAAATGTGCTTAAACTGTTTAGGCACAAAGCATACAGTTGAAAATTGTTCTTCAAGTGCAACTTGTTTTCATTGCTCTAAGAAGCATCACACTGCGCTACACATACAAAATGTCCCTTCAATAGTTCAGGAAAATTAGGTTTTCTCAAACTCATCATAAACCCACAATTTCTTACTCAAATGCACAAAATAACGGTTTCGGCCGTAATGTACCAAAAAATGAACATTCTGTGCATTCAAATAAACCTCAACCATCAAACAATCACCCAATTTCAACTCCACTTCATTATCAAGACATAAACAGAGCGTCAACTTCGCAAGCAAATCAGCTACCGGCTGAAAATTTATCCAGTTTTTCCGCTCTTTCCCCCAAAAATTGCCACGTATTACTAGCCACAGCTCAAGTAACTTTGTTTACTGCGCAAGGACGACCTATCCAAGCAAGAATACTACTAGATAACGGAAGTCAGAACTCGTTTTGTACTCAAAAACTGGTTAATCAGCTCCGATATAAAACCTTTAATACAGCTTTGAATATTTCTGGAATTTCTCAAAACAAAACTTTCTCAAATAAAGCGGTGAATATGTATATACACTCAAACGTAGACCGCTCTAAAAGATTCAAAGTTTCTTGTGCTATATTAGAACAGATAACTCATAAACTTCCACAAATAAAGATTCACTCGGATAAGTTACAAATCCCAGATCATATTAAGATGACTCTAGCTGACCCTAATTTTCACACTCCATCCGATATAGATTTGCTTATTGGAGCAGATAGTTACTACACACTTCTCACGTACGGCATAGTGAAATTAGGCAGAGGTTGTCCTACTTTGTTAAATACGCATCTGGGCTGGATTATATCAGGAACCGTTCCTAAAAAGTATACATTTGAACCATCTACTTCAACATCCTATTCTCATCATTCCACTAACCACTCAAATGATACAGATGAATTAGAAACTCTCTTAACAAAATTCTGGAAAATTGAAGAACTCTCCGAACCTCCTTGCTCTCTCCAGAAGATAAAAGTCTGAACAAATTTTTAATACTACTTCTCGCATCCTTAAAATGGACATTATCAAGTAGATATTCCTCTGAAATCTACAAATGAACATCATAAACTCGGCGATTCTCTTTCTTTATCGCAAAAAGATTCTTTTCTCTTGAAAAACGATTTGAAAAAGATCCCTCCTCTTTCACGAATATAAAAATTCATCGATGAATATGTGTCATTAGGTCATGCAAAATATGTTCCGTTATTTCCGACTAACAGTAGGTTAGAAAGGAAACACTTTATTCCTCATTTGTGCGTAATCAGAAATGAAAGCGTCAGCACCAAGTTGCGTGTAGTTTTGATGCGTCTTGTAAAACATCTTCAGGACTCTCATTAAACGATGTTACCTTAAAAGGATTTCAAGTTCAACCAGATCTATATGACATTTTGTGTAGGTTTCGCTCGTTTAGGTTTGTACTCACCGCTGACATTGAGAAAATGTATCGGCAGATTTTCACGAATCCTCGCCTAAATTTTCTGCAAAACATTATTTGGCGTGACTCACCTCGTCAATCTTTAAAATGTTTGGAACTTCAAACCATCACATACGGAACAAACTTTGCTCCCTATGCTGCCACTCGGGTTTTAAATGATATCGCTCTCAATAATTCCGATTATCCCTTAGCATCAGATGCTCTGCTTACTCAAACTTATGTGGACGACATTCTGTCGGGATGTGAAACGGAAAAAGATTTACCTAAACTTTATTCTCAATTAACCTCTCTTCTCTCTAAGCACGGGTTTCACTTGCACAAATGGTGTTCAAACTCAAATGATTTCTTAAAAAATATATCTCACCCTCAAACCACAGAAGTGGACTTCAATCTGGAAAAATCCCCATGTAAAATTCTCGGCTTGAAGTGGAATCCCTCATCAGACAATTTTCAAATCTTTATTCCTTCACAATCTCTACAAGATTGCCCCATTTCGAAAAGAAAAATTTTATCTTATCTCGCTCAATGCTTTGACCCTATTGGATTGGTGAATCCTCTTATAGTTAAAGGAAAAATTCTTATGCAAAATTGTGGTTACATAAGGTACAATGGGATGAAGAAATACGTGACATTTCTATTTTAACAGAATGGAAAGCTCTCTGCGAACTCTTTTCTCGGTTAAAAAATCTCACAATCTCTCGGTGTTTATTTTCCAGTAAAAATATTGAATATGTAGAATTTCATGGGTTTTCTGATGCAAGTAATCTTGCTTATGGAGCTTGTGTGTATATTAGAACGATTTACTCAGACAACTCGGTGTCTTGTAATTTATTGTCATCTAAATCGCGCGTAGCTCCAATCAAGACAATTACAATCCCCAAACTCGAACTTTGTGCCATGCTGTTATTATCAAAATTGATTAATAAAATAGTGTCGATTTATAAAAATAAACTAATTCCTACCTCTGTCACACTTTGGACAGACTCGCAAATTGCATTATACTGGTGTAAAAGCCACTCAAGTCGATGGGCAGCATTTGTGTCGCATCGAGTGTCTGAAATTCAAGAACTTACTCATGACTATAAGTGGAATTATGTAAAATCAGCGGATAATCCCGCAGACATGCTGTCCCGTGGTCATTTGAACTCTGATGATTTAACTTTTGGTTTCACAGGCCCAAATATTTGCTCAATCCTAAATTTGAAGTGCGAAATGTAGAGAATTTTCCTTTCTCGGTTGACAATCCTCCTGAGGAAAGAAAAATATCTTTAATCGTCAATCAATTTTTAGAACACTTTTGGAATTCAATATTTACACGTTTCTCGTCATTTTCTCGATTGCATAGAACAATTGCATATGTGCTACGCTTTGTTCACAACGTCACTAATTCTCAAGCAAAAACAACAGGCCCTTTGACTATTTCGGAGTTGGATTCCGCGCTCACTGTAATTATAAAAAAGGTTCAACAAGAACATTTTTCTCAACAAATCTTGGAACTTGACTCAAACAAAGTTCTATCTCACAAGCAACTTCGCTCATTAAAACCCTTTTTGGACAATCTTGGACTGCTGCGTGTGGGTGGTAGGTTGGAAAATGCAGAAATTTTGTTTGAACAAAAACATCCTCTTCTCCTGCCCTCTAAGGATCACGTTGTTTCTCTCTTATTGAAGTTTGAACATCTTCGATTATGCCACGCTGGTCCTCAGAATGTACTTTCCAATGTTCGATTACGGTATTGGCCACTAGACGGACTGCGTCACATAAAACGAATTATTCGGAATTGCACTATTTGTTTTCGATTTAATGCACAATCAGTGCAACAGATCATGGCTAATTTGCCAAAAGACAGAGTGACTGCCACACGACCATTCCAAAAAGTCGGAGTCGATTTTGGTGGACCGTTCTTCATAAAGTCCTCCCATCTACGCAAGGCACCGGTAATGAAATGCTACATAGCTATATTCGTATGCATGGCGATTAAAGCAGTTCACATCGAGCTAGTCTCAAATCTGTCAACTGAGGCTTTTCTAGCCACTCTTAAAAGATTTATATCTCGAAGAGGAAATCCGTCTGTCATTTATAGTGATAATGCCACTAATTTTCTGGGTTCGAAAAATCAGTTAAAGGAACTATACGATTATTTCCGAAATACGGATGTGAACACTTCTATTCAAATTTACCTTTCTCAAAATGAAACCAAATGGACGTTCATCCCCCAGATCCCTCATTGGGGAGGACTCTGGGAAGCCGCAATAAAAGTGCCAAATACCACATCTCGCGTGTTGTGGGCACTACTCCACTCACTTTTGAAGAATTTGCCACCATATTAGCTCAAATTGAAGCTATTCTCAATTCTAGACCCCTCATTGCTCTCTCAAACGACCCTTCAGATTTTCAAACGCTCACTCCTGGGCATTTTCTAATAGGAACTAGCCTCTCATCATACCCTGAAAAAGACATTTCCAACTCAGCAGAAGCCAAGTTGTCCTTTTGGCAACGATGTTCAAAACTTCAGCAAAATTTTTGGAAAAAGTGGTCAGTTGATTATCTAAACCGATTACAAAATCGACCAAAATGGATGACTGAGACTCGAAATTTGCAGCAAAATGATTTAGTCTTGCTGAAAGAAGAAAACTCTCCCCCTCTGCATTGGCCAATGGCCAGGGTCTTGGAAACATTTGAAGGCGCCGATGGAAAAGTCAGAGTTGTCCGCCTAAATTCACTCGTTCCATAACAAAAGTGTGCCGTCTTCCACAGGCAGATTGTTAATTTCTCTTGCGAAAGAAAATGTAAAAATATTCCTTTATATATATTTGTTGTTTGTTTTGTTTATTTTATTAAAGTCCTCGCATTCCCGTTCTCTCAGTAACAAATTTATCTCGGACTTAATCCTAACTTGTTCAATAATCTCCGGTCTCTTACGCCGAATTATTTAGTTAACTTCCTGATTTCAATCAGTTGTAAATTCATGTAGATGTTCAGACTTACAATAATAATTTTTTTTTGTCAACACACTATTGCGGTGGGGGCAGTATGTTGCGAAACATCGCAACAACGCAATTATATATTTTGTTTGTAATAGATCAACTCTCTCAAAGTTAGTGAAAAAAAAAAAAGAATGTAACAAAGTTTTTTAATATAAGTTGTTGTAATAAATTAATTTTAATTACAACTGGTCCTTCGTATTTATTTAGCATATTGAATGTTCGAAGAAGTAGTTGACGCAAACGGGGAGCCTTAACTATCGAAGGAAGGCACCGTTTTCGCGCACAGTTGATCAAATGTGTTCCTCATATACAACGCAAAGAATTACACGAAGATGGCCATTGGCTTTATTTTTCAAAATACTAGATATTGCCTGTATAAATTCAAAAATAATTTACGACGCCAATAATCCGTTCGATTATACGTCGAAAATACCTAAACGATTTGGCTTTTGAACTGATGGCCTCTCATCTAAAAAAAAGAGCCCAACTAACTAGTCTTCCTAGTGATATTCAAAGTGTCTTACAAAAATACAGAGAAAACATTCAAGACAATGCAATAGATAATGCAAAGAAGAAAGGGCCTTGCTACAAGTGTGGTTCTCTCAAGAACAGAAAGACTACAATTATTTGCCATACCTGCAACAAATTTGTTTGTCTAGAGCATTGCCAACGAAAAGTAACCTGTTCTATCTGCCTCGAAGCCGATACAGATGAAGATTAACTAAAAATTAATAAGAAGAATTTCGTTTCTGTTTTCTATAATGTTTTTATTGCATGTATGTAAAATCTTTACTTTAAATAAAACTTTATTATTTGAATAGCCTTTGTGTAAAGAGAACATAATCTGATAAACCAATTGATATTTCATTATGCGGACCTAAGGACCGCAGCGCGACCGCTCACGTGAAAATATAAGCCGCGTCTGCCGCAGGGTTAATTCAATCACACATCCAGTACAGAATTACATGTTGGTAAGTAGCATATGATAATAATATTAAATCTTTAATAAACATATATCGTTAATCTATTCGTTCATTAAGGGTGCTCTCTGTTTATGTTTATAAATATCGAATGCTTCCAAAACATCTAATTTGTCTTTTTTATTACAAAAAAGTAAAAATTTAATGTTGTTTTGTGAAATCATAGGGTGATTATTTACTATTAAATGTTTGGCATAATTTGTTTTCTCTGTGTGTTTATATCTATTACATCTAATGTGTTCTTTGTATCTAATATCAAAGTTTCTAAGTGGTATGGCTAACATTAGCATTAGTTTCCAAAGCTATTGTGTACTTCTTGTTATTTTGTAATATGTGAGCTACTTTTTCTGATATCTTTCCAAAATATGAAATTGACATGTGTTTATTTTCTTTTGGTTCTGTGTTAACTTGGAAAAAGTTTTTGCAGAAGTACAAATTGTACTCTTCATTTTTAACTAACTTGTTGACTATAATTGAAATGTAACCATTTGCTTCTACAATTTGTTTCATAATTGATATTTCTTTAGTGAAGTTTGTTTGTTTTAATGGTAGTGGTATTGTTCTATGCACTAATCATTTACATGCAGCTAATTTAAGTCTTTTATGGTGACAATCGTTTGGGATTGCAATGTCTGTATGTGTAGGTTTTCTGAATATGGAGAACTCAAATTTGTCCTGTGTCTTACTTTTTATGTATAAATCTAGAAAATTAATGCCTTTTTTTTCTTTCTCTAGTGAAAATTTTATGTTGGGATTTAAATTCCAAATATTGATTAAAAACTCATCAATAAAATCCGACAAACTATGAAAACATGATAAATATCATCAACATAACGAAACCAAGAAAACAATCTTATCAGAACCATTTAATTCAAAAGTTTGATATTCTAAATTATCCATAAAGATATTAGCTAAAATGGACAAAATTGGACTGCGCATAGGTAAAACACCTTTTGTAGAGAAATATTATTGTTGTTATTTTACTTGTATATTTTCTCTTGATAATGGATACATGTATTGAAACGCGTAGAGAAGTAAATAATTATTTAAGTATGGAATTATATTGTGTTTTGAACATGAGTGCTTTAATAAACATCCAAAAACAATATTTCCATATAAATAAATTATACATGTGCACAGTATTACTAAATTTATGGTAAGAACAGAATGTTTTCTTATTTATAAATATGTAAGAAAAACGTGAATTAAACTTCGTATTCATGTTTACTTCAAAGTAAATTAAAGTTAAGAGCTGACTCTGATAAAATAAGGATATTGATAATGGTATCTCGAAGTATGTAAATCCTAAGTAAATAATAATTAAACGTTAGAATTTTATGACTGTACATTAAACCCCATATTTGTAGTTACGGATACGTTTTCAGCGTACGTAATTTAAATCAGCGTGCAATTGTGCGCATCCTTGCAGAAATGTTTGTTTAGTTTGATAGATCGGCGTGTAGTCCATTTTATCTCTATTTACTTTAATTTTAAAAAATAAATAATACTATAATTGTATTATGTTGTGGAAAAAATAAACGTGTGATTAATTCAAATCGCGATTATCCATCGTTTTGTAATTCTTTTGACATACGGTAAAAACCTCTGTAAGAATATTGGTATAATTCTTAGTACAATATGCAGCTAAGTTCAAGAAATCAAAGGACTTTCATGTGTACCTACACTAGATATTTTTATTTTTATTTGGAAGCTTAGTCTTTTTTATGTTTTAAGAGTCTCTCCTAAAGCGGAAAACTAGCGTTGGTCTCTCTTTGTGTATGGTTGGTGAGGCAGCATCTAACAGTTTCATCTGCTGAAGCTAGTGATACCTCTTTATAAGTTATTTTCAGTTCTTCTTTTCATAGTTAAATGTTTTTTTTTCACCTAAACCATTGTTTTTGTATGTTTCAGATTTATTGAGTTTTACTTTATGTTAGTATGTGCTTACGTGTTTTATATTTATTCTATTAATACATCTATTATGCCGTAGATTGTTGAAATTATGTCTATAGTTTTCGTTACTCATATTTTCATCCTGTTGATTTGGTTCTCGTATGTAGAGAGTACTCATAGCCGCTGTGAGTTTGTAGCTATTACGTAGTGATAGCTGTTTAAATTGTAAATTGTTTGCTTGCTTGTGTTTGATTGGAAAAGGTATAAATTTGATGCCACAGTAACTGTTTTGTTAATTTTATCTTCATTATGCAGAGTTGCCCATCTAATTGATTTGTGTAATTTATGAACTTCAAGCTGTGTACGCAATAAATCCTAAGGCTTACCCTGAGATAATGGTGTATGTACGACTTTCGGTTAGTATTAACTACGCTTTTGGCCTTACGATGTTAAGTAAGTACTATAACTTACGTTGTGACTGCTTTCCACAGTTGTTTGTGCCTTGTTTAGCTTTCCTTATATACATTGTTTTGACTATTTAAAGTTGATCATCGCGGCATCAGTCATTTTACCTACGACGAACAAATTACAAAAACCCTGAATTTACTAGGTTTGTGTGAATTATAAGATTTCCAGTTCTTATCAATGAAACTTCAGAAAAGTATACGCTATTTTCTAAAAACTCTGTACAACATAGTCATGGTCTAAATATAATCAACTAAATTATACCCTACATACTTTTAAACTGTCTTTATGAATTTGCTGGGAAGAAGGGTGACCAAATATAATATTTTGTTGTATGCATAGTAGGCACTTCTTAAATTATGTGATAAGTGTAGAGAACTCCACAAAATAAGCCTAGCGTGCGTTATTTTACTTTAACTATGTAATTATGTAAAGTACGGTGCTTTTATGTCATCTGCTCCTATACCCACAACGCATGCACCAAGTACTGACTGTTCATAATGTAAGTGTTCCTAATCATTTAGTCATTTCGATTACACCTTAACTTTGTTTTTGGTTTTTGGTTAACGATTATTAATTTGTATTAGTTGGCAGCAAATAATATTATCTATAGTGTTTAGTAACTATTACAATTACAAAAAAACCTTTTAGATTTATTAAAACCGTCTCTTCTGAAATATTCTTAGTGCACTTGGCGTAAGTCACAAAGCTGGGCAGTTTAGCACCCCACGCAACTTAAAATTGAATTTGTTACGGGTGAAAATGGCAGTAGAATGGAAGTAACAGATAGGAGATGGGCCGGCAGGTCAGTGGAACAAAGGGGGTGGGTGTGTTACTAATTTTGCGTTTAGGATAGCTCGTAATACGTGAAACATGATGATGGTAAGTCATAAATCAAGAAAAATACGTTACAAATGCATGTTAAATAAATTTATAGCGGGAAATCGTCATGAACCAGATTTTAAAATAACGACCTAACAGGAAACCAAACGGTTGCCGAAAAGTAAACGTTTACCTTGAAAATACTACTTCAAAATGTCTACGCAAACCTCACCTAAGCTTAAATAAAGTCTTAAGCTTCATTTAGAATTCGAAAAATTGCGACAATTGAACTCAAAATCTTTTATAAATTTCGGTACTCTGCAACGTAAAATTACTTGCTCAAATAACAACAGAAATGGCTGGTCAATACGATAATTTAAAATAAGCGTTATCAAATATATATATATATATATATATATATATATATATATAATTATTGAATGAAGATAAACAGATTTTGTGGAAAATGGCATCTGTTTCTTTGAATGGAATAATGAATTTTCATAATATGTACCATTGTCGTATTAGTATTTTGGTTCGAATATTGAACAGTAATACAGGCTCCTTTTTTTATTGAAGGAAGTTTAGATGAAAAACAATTTTAAGCCTTACAAGACAAATAATGAACCTGCTTATCAAAAAATTTCAAAAAAGGTAGAAATAGTCCTATTACATGGCCGACGCGCTGTTCGAATTTATCGCAAAGTAATTTTTTATGTGGTTACATAATATATAAGATCTACAGTACGGAGAAAATTTGAAGGATAAAATAAGAATAGTATCTAACAGTATTGATTAAACCTGCATAAGAAATACAATGCAATCATTCCGCAAAAGGCTTGCGTACTGTTTAGAATGTCACGGAAGCCATTCTGAACATTTAATTAATTGTTCGTTGTTTAAGCTAACAATTTATGATTCATATCAACGGAAACACCAACAATTTCAGTAAAGAATTTATTTTTATACGTAATATTGTAATACGATTAACTATTGCGTCATAAATAATTTTTATTAACACTTTTGTACTAGTGGAAAAAAGGTAAAGTACAACCAATATTATAAGAGCATTGAAACCTTTGGATTTAATATTCTCCATCAACATAACCCTTTATTTCATTTGTAACCATAATGTTCACACCACATTTTACTACGGCATCAGTCATCAATATTTCAATTTTAATAACTTTGTTAATAACCTAAAGTTTTAGTTCTCTCCTACTAAACAAAAACCTAAAATAATAAAGCATTCACTTCAAACACAATTCCATAATTTTATACAGAAATGTGTGCTATTTATGTAGCACGCATTGCATAAATATTTGTGGACGGTCTCGTTTTTTTTATGCAATATACGAAGAGAATGGCGGACTTACTGCGCTAGCGAAGCAGTGAACCATTACAAAGTTTTTCCTCGCGTTTGTGATTCGGTGATCTTTGAAATTATGAGGACATGCAAAAGTATATTGCTAAATAGCCATAATAATAGTATTACCATATTTTACATTACTGCTCTGTAAATTAGGTTTCACGAATAACCTAACCTCAACCAATTACTTTAGTAATGTAAATGCTACAATTACACTGCTTTTACATTCTAATTAAATTTAACGTAATTTGAAACAACGCAATTTTAAATTGCTAAATATATGTGTATGTATATATATATATATATATATATATATATATATATATATATATATATATATATATATATATACAGGGTGTCCGGAAAAGGTGGGAAATCTCTCGGATTTAGATAGAAGACGAAAAAATATCATATACATTTTTTAAGTTTTTCTTGAATAACTTTTAAAGTACTTGACATAATTTAATAAAAGTTCAGTATGATGGCCGCTAGTAAGGGCCTTTTAAAATAGTATCCTTGAAACATATATAGCTAGTTAGTTTACCAGGGATGGACTAAGTTGTACACCTTAACGCCTAAATTTTTAACACCCTGCATGATGAAGATATAATAATATTTTTTGGTACTTTGAACCTTTCTCTAAAAAAAGGTTATGCTTGATTAATATCGATAAAATTAACTATTTTCGAGAAAAAAAAAATAAACGAATTTATGCTTCATTTTCACTTAATTAAAAACTGCATAAGTGGGTTCAACATGGGCTCCGTGAACTCTGATACACTCACGAACACGACGAATTGAGGACTGCTGTACCCGCCACAATAACCCCACATTGTTCCTTAGCACATCACAATGAAACATGATTCTCTGTAGAAGCTCCTCCCTAGTATCAACCGGACTGGAATACACCAAGGTTCTGAGGTGTCCCCACAGGTAAAAATCCAAAGGCGTCAGGTTCGGAGATCCAGTAGGCCCGGCGATATGTCCACCTCTACCTATCCAACGGTTTGGATAGACGTTATTTAAGTGTTTCCGCACAGCAACGCTAAAATGAGGTGGTGCCCCATCGTGCATAAAGTACATGTTTCGGCGGGTTTCAAGAGGTAAATGCTCTATTAAATCTTGAAAGCGTTCTGGAGGAACTCCAAATAAAGTTGCCCATTCATTCGCGCCGGCAATACAAATGGTCCAATCAAAAAATTGCCAATGACTCCTGCCCAGATATTAACTAATGGAAACTGATGTTGATGATGCGAAAAAATAGTTGCATGAGGATTTTCATCAGCCCATACGTGTGAGTTGTGTAAATTTGTGATACAATTTTTGGTAAAAGCTGCTTCATCTGTCAAAAGAATAGTGCTAATGAAGTGTTCATCAGTTCGTTGCTGATCCTATAGCCAGTTTGCGAACTGCATTCTACGAGAAAAATATTCAGGAATCAATTCATGCACTTTTTTCAAATGATATGGGTATAACAGCTGTACTTAAAGAACTTCATGAATTATTGCCATCTACAGTAGGAGTGCCATCTACAGCATTCAAAATATTTTCCTCTAATTCCACCGTACACACTGTTCTTGTCAGACCAGCATCGGTAGTTTTTTTCTTAAACATTCCTAAAGTTATAAAGAAAGTCAGTATTATTACCTTAGTAACCGAAATCACTCACTATTCTCTCTTAGACGTTGATCAACTCGTTGAAATGTCTTCTGATTTGGAATAGTACGATTAGGGAATCTCTCGTGATACAATCCTCTTGCTTCCAAAGCATTGCAAGAGGCAAGACCATACATGAGATGCATTCAATAAAAGTGAATTCCATATTACAAATAAGTTTACAATTCAAATCACCACGAAATCCAAAAATCCGTCAATTTAAAGTAAATTAATGTCGATCAATGTATCAGCTATGTGACAATTGTCAAGTTCTAAACTGCAGGTTATTTATTTATTTCGTATCATAGGAATGTTTGACATATGTTTTTTTGAGTGAAGATAAATAAAATGAACAAGAAATAAAACTATACCTCGTGGGTCAATAAACTCACTTAAGTTTGCAACGTTTTTTAAATAATTAATATGTTTAATTTGGTTTTCCTAATTTATTATTAAAAGAGTGTTTTCTCGTAAAAATTCGAAAAAAGGCTGGCTAATTTTTTTAATAATGTATTAATTATGAAACATTAATTCGTTTATTATTTTTTTGTCTTAAAAATAGTTCATTTTAACGATATTAAACAAGTATACCTTTTTTTTAGAGAAAAGTTCCATCTACCCAAAAATACTTTTTTTAGATCCTGTTCAGGATGACAGTATAATTATTACTGTTATACATAGTTCTTCTTTTTTTGTATTTTTACTTATGAGATATTTGTATGTTTGTGTTAAATTGTAATAAATAATTACAGATTTATAATTATTATGAAGTGAATTTTTACTTTCATGGCATAGCTGATTTTTACGAATCAACGGTATGTATTATGGTTTTCACTAAAAATTTTCATGGCATGTATTATATCGCTGGAAAAAGAAAAAAGCAACAGATTTAATGGTGTCACGGGCTACCTTGAGATTTGTTATTATTATTTTTGTACAAGAGCGTATGTCAAAAACAACTGCATTTTTTTGTGTTTTTTGATACATATCATTAATCTTATAATCCATGCCGTCAACTTTCATCTTTTTAATTTTTTTCAAATCTCCTCAAATAAAGAAGATATAAGCCGTTGTGTTTTTTCTAGTTTTCATGTTTTTGTACAATATCTCACAAAGTAGGTTGTGGATTTCAAAGATCTTTTACTGAAATAAAGCTAAAAAAAATGGAATAACTTTTACTAAGTTTTTTTTCTTCTACAACAGATATTAAGGTAGATATTTGAGTTGGCCCTCGTAAAATAGACAGCCTGTATATATATATATATATATATATATATATATATATATATATATATATATATATATATATATATATATATATATATAAGGAACTCGCGATATTGGTCTATAATTAGACAGAAAATTTGAATCCCCATTTTTATAAATTGGTATAATCTTTGAAACATTTAAAGGCGACAAATATGCCGAATATGTGATAGTTTCATTTACAATTTTTGTGAGCCGAACTATAAATTTAATACACGTTACTATTTGACTGTAGAGATTCCTCACATGTACACTATTTTTTATTTTGTTAAATGTTTCTCTCATTTGTACGAAAGAAACCCCGTTTTTTAGAAACAAGTTGTGAATAAAATGTTTTCTTCAAGTTTATCGGAATTTTTTATGGGTTTATTTATAAAGTAATTATTATTAGTTAGTTTCTACTAATTATGTGTTGTATAAAAGTTTAATGTTTCTGATACTGGCTGGCGATGGTAGCACTAGAATCGACTTTGCTACATTCCCGTCGGTGTTTATTATGGGCAATTTTGGTTTTTATCAAATATTTCTGAAACAGCTACATATTTCAAAGATATAAAAATACCGACATATAGATCTTACACATATGGATTAACTATGTTCTACGTAATTTTTTTATACGAGGCGTAATTTGGCGGCAAGAAAATCCTAAGGAGGCATTTAAGTGCTCAATTTTTTTCGGTATCTGTATAACCATCAACTTTATAGGAAAATTTCTACAAATTAATTAAATTAAATTCAAAATGCCTAAAATGTATTGTCGATACTTTTATAGAAGCGGGTGGCTTTGAACTTGTTTTTACATCTCTATTATGTCTGTCATTGAGGTTTAAACGTCTGTCAGACATGTTGTTTTTACAATGATGCCGATTTTCGTTATGAACGTATTTCAAATGCGGTTACTCATTTGTCCTAAACCAATGATTATTGTTGTGGGTTGGAACATCGTGTGTTATCCACGCAAGATGTATTGGGAAAAGTTTCCTACATTTTTGTGACTTTTGTTTTAATAAACAAGGAATACTTTCAGTTACACTAATGTATATAATTAATTTCTAATAAGTACAAATTCCATAACACAAATTACCTAATTACGGTAATTATCGATAACGATGATTGTGTACATATATAAAGAGTGTTTGTCATTTTATAATCACTCTTATCGAAATTGTTATTTATTGGTGTAACTTACACAAGTTCAAAATCTTTCAAGATGCCAAAGAAGTTCAGTAAACAAAGCCGTGAGTTAGTGCTAAACGTATTGGACTATTTCGCTAAAGAAAAAAATAATGGCGGTCCTCTACTATCTGTATTTGCAATTCAGCAAAGAACAGCGGACACGTTACAAATTTCGCTTAGAACAGTACAAAGACTGTGTCTTCTAAGAAACGATGGTGTTGATTTGAAACCAGTTAAAAGGAATTTTACTAAAATCCGTTCAATCGATCTACCGGATGCTCAAAAACAAACCATTCGTGAACTCATCTACGAAATGTATGCAAAAAAAGAACACGTTTCCTTGGATTCTCTACTAGCTTTAATGAAGAAGCGGTGTGTTTGTGAAATAAAAAGAACTAGTTTATTTTATTTATTAAAAAATATGGGTTTCCGATTTAGGAAAACAAACCATAGACTGGGTTTGTGCGAACAAAGTCATGTTGTGTCCATGAGGAACGTATTTTTAAGAAAATATTTGAAAAATATGAACTCTCAAAATCCAAAGCAGTTTGTTTTTTTGGATGAAACATGGTTGTTCAGTAAAGGAACATGTAAAAATAAAAGATACTTTTACGCGCGAAAAAATAATTGATGAAGTGCGACCCCTTATTTTTACTGTCAACGGTGAAGATAGTGAAGACGAAGACATTTTAGACAATTTCAGTGACTCTGATGAAGAGGATTGTGCAAGTGAGTGATATATAATAACGAATAATATGTAAAAACAACTTTAAACTCACTATTTAGTTTACCTATAGGTATTATTTTAATTTAGAATTATGAGTAATGTTTTATAAAAACTTGTACTTATTACAAGTTAAATATAAATTAAATTTTGATTTGAAATCATTTATAAAATGAAAAGTAGAAAGTTGTAATTAAAATGTATGTAAATAGCATGAAATGGAAACAATTACGCATATTAAATTACATTACTTTAGTTTTGTTAATTTGTTGAAAGTAATTCCCCTTAAATAATTAACTTTCTATCAAAGACGTAATATTATGTAATCGAATATAAAATACAAAACTCTGGTGGAATTGTGTTGAGAACTACTGCACATACATATACAATAGCAGGTGTCGCCTTGGGCATTGTGTGTAACCATCTCTGTTTATCACGTGCCATAGTATAAGACGGAGAGTACTTCGAGGGAGGGTTTTAGTACCTGACAAGATAATCCTATAACCGCCACATAGCTCTGAATTTACTTTATCTTTCTTGTTTAGAAAAACCAATGATTCGTTTGGTAGTAGGTCATACAAAAGTAATGTTAACCAGCATAGGTTATCGGACGAATAGGTAATCTGGTGCTTACCGAATTGCATATGCGAAGCAGTCAGAAATACACAAATCACAAAAATTTTGATTTATTTTGAGATTTTTGTCATTAAAATTGTTTATTCACTTCCTGTAAATAAAGCTTAGTTCAAGTCAATAAAAAGAAACAAATTGGCAATCGTAACATTCTTTATAATTGTCGCGATGCCTCAGAAGCTAATTCAGTCGGCATGGCACTGTTGTTATTTGACACTTGTAACAGACCTCTATTAACTAAAATGCAAATATCTTAGTGTTTATCTTTTGACCTCCAATAATAAGTAACTACAGCAAAATTATTAAATTAATTAATTTATTTTATTTTGCCACCGTAATGTTCTTTATACGCCTCCAAATGCGGGCGTAATGTGGTCTTTATAGCACGGAAATGTCATTGATGCTAAGCAACATGATTGACAGCAAACACATGACATGATATATAATAGCAATATCACAGAATCTTTTTAATATTTTGTTCCAGTTTCACGGTGCAAAATAAAATAAAACATTGTATGTACCACGGGCATAATTGTAGATTATGGTTCTCAGGAATATAAAAGCCCTCCGCTTCGCGTCGGGCTTTTGACATTCCCTCGAGCCATAATCTTCTGATTATGCCCTTAATACATAAATATCTATTAAGTACGTAGTTATTAAATTATTATAAGTTTTGTTATGAACGAATATGTTCAAAATTAAATATGTAATTTAAAATTATTATTATTTTTTTTTAAATACATAAATGATAGGTTTACCGCGAGTAGGATTTGAATCTACGATATGTACTTTGCTAGAGTGCTACTCTAACAAACTAAGCTATCGAGATACAAGCCCCAATCGATGTAAATTTTGTATTTATGTATGTAGAACTGACCTAAATTCTAAATATAATGAGATTACAGTCAAATTACTTACATTAATGGAATGTGAGCCTCCTATATCGCAAAGATTCACACATATCAAAGCAACTTGACTAATGTTAAATTATTAGTAAGTTTTGTTATGAACGAATAAGGTCAAAAGTACATGTAATTAAACATTATTATTAATTTTATTAAATACATCAATAAAAAATTTATTTTGAATAGGATTTAAACCTACAGCATGTACTTGGCTAATTTTTATTGTGTTTTTCGTGAACGTGATTTATGTTAAGCATCGAGTTGAACACAAATAGGTTCAGTGCTGAAATGGCCGCTTTGCTGTCGGTCACTACAAAGATTTTCATTTTGGAAGTTTCTCTTTCAATAGTTAATCGACAGCAGCCATAACCGCATAGATCTCTGCTTGAAATACGGTCGTTGAATGCCCCAGGCATCAAGGATTTCAAGGCTATATGCGCATCTCAATGCCACAGCCTTAATTACAGACAGTAAAGGCGACAAGTGCAAGAGGCTGAAGTTGAGGTGGTTCTCATCGCCCCTGTCGTTGCAAGGCAAGCTAGGTGCTGAACCTTTCTAAGTATCCGTATGTTCCTCTGGGTGTGCATGTTGTGCCACTAGACCAGAGAAGCGTATGTTATGATCGGTTTGTTAATCATTGTACATATCCAGTAAGTCTTCTTTCCGATCGTTCTTCTACAAGCACATAAGGACTTAGCAGCTTTGTTCTCTAGGTGTGCCTTGGAAGTTAATGCTCGGTCTAGTGTGACGCCCAAGTACTTAACTTCTTCGAGTACCTGGAAACTTGTGCCATACATTGCTGTTA
Organism: Vesta saturnalis; assembly: GCA_036346205.1. Taxonomy (NCBI): domain Eukaryota; kingdom Metazoa; phylum Arthropoda; class Insecta; order Coleoptera; family Lampyridae; genus Vesta; species Vesta saturnalis. The sequence continues at coordinate 746,883 of JARFJB010002221.1, forward strand.
TTTACCTTTGCAGACCTCTTACCCCGTGTGAAGAGAAGGTTTGTTTTTGCCGGATTAACCGACAAACATCCCTCTGGACAGCACTGTTCTACCAGATTTAGGGCGTCTTTCATCACAACTGATACGGCTTCCTCAAATCTAGCTTGTATCACAATTGATATGTCGTCTGCATAGTCAGCTTGCCTCACTTAGTCTCCTCAGCAGGGCGTCAACGACGAGACACCACAGAAGGTATGATAACACTCCTCTCTGTGGGCATCCGCGACCGAGTTGTTATTAAGTGTGGCCCATACATTCCTTTATTTCATCATGGTGTGCATCCATCCACTAATAGTAGGATGCATTTCCTGGAGTTCTACATCTCTATGAATGGTTGATAAGCATATTGGTGTCTACTGATTGGGTCCAGGCCCAATACTACGTTTTTATATGTTTATCAATGAGTTTCTCTAAAATGTTTACAAAAAACCATGGGTATGAATGACTGCTTGGTCGTAAGAATTCCGCCCAGTTTTTGATATATATATATATATATATATATATATATATATATATATATATATATATGATGGTAAGGTATAATATCCTTGTTTCTGTTTAATTTAAAGGAAAGTGAGTGGCGCCTGATCCATTCATATCTGATTTATAGCTTTTCTTATATTATGTATAGCTTTCCTTACGACCATTTGATAAGGAAAAGGTTCTCATTTTACAGTAAGTATCTTAATTTATGTATTCGATCAGCTAAGCTATGGTGCAAATATACCTTCTTATGTTGGTATTACTTTATCTTGATATTTTAAATTCTTGGTTTAATATAACAAATTTAAAGTGCCGCCTTCAATCGAATAATCCCATTGGTTTTAAGTTAACTAGGGTGAACTTTTTTATATGTTATAGTAGTAATGGATATTATACGGATTGTTGAATGTCAAATAGCGATTGACATTACATAATTTTGCAGAAAATCATAAACCTCATTTGAGGTTGTCACATTGTTGTTGACTTATTATTTCAATATAACGTTGAGTGCATACGTCCACATAAATCGAATTTTCGGGAAAGATTTCTTAATTTTACTTTAGTAAGCAATATGGTGACTCTAGTGTTCTTTAACACATTCTAGCGAAACTTGTATGTTTTTAAAGCATTCAATCGATAGCATCGATTCCAAAATTTCTACGAAATAAATTTTGGATTATGGGTAATAGGTTGAAACTTTTAGTATTGAGAAATAAGCTTTGTTTCGTAATGCAATTTAAGATTTAATAGTTGTTAAATAACTAGCGTTGGAAACTCTTTTGTAAATTATGAAAACATTTTCAATATAAAAAGTATATGTGCTTGACAGGCATGAAAAGTAATACAGCAACCTTATGCAATATTATTAAGAAAGTAAAAGAGAAACTGCATTGAGATTCTTTCTTTACTTAAAGCTTTGTGAATTAAAAAAATTACAATTCAAGTACTTGGAATTTAAATGCACCTCCGTAAGATACAAGAATTAAAGTTATTGCAATTAAACCTTTAAGAGTTATTAATGAACAATTAGTGTGATATTATAAACCTTAGATGAAAGTGTAAACTTTCACTATTATGACACATTAAAATTGAAAAATTGAAAATGCAATCATAAGCCTGCAGTTTCAGAAACGTATAAAGCCAACTATGGAACGCAGTTTTAGTGCAGAATAACCAGATCTTTAATAAATTAAATATTATTAAACTGCCTTGAAGATGACAAATTAGAACACTCTCTAGCGGTCAAAGGGTAACAGTGAGAAATGTCCCAAAGAACAAATTTAACAAAATTTAATCAAGTTATGATGTAAGTGTAAAGTTGTGAAAAAGTTTAATTTGAAACTGATAAAAGTTTTTAATTTTAATTTTAACTACTTATGTTAAATTACAGTGCTGTGGTAATTTAACATATACTTCAAGTCTAGGAAAAAAACAGCAAAAAGCCTCGACACACCAAAAGCTAAAATTAAAACTAAGACGTACCATTATGTCAAAACCTATTTAACCGTTAACTATGCAGTATACTTTTGTTACTTAACGGACCAGTAGTGTCTGTCAGACACGCCTCTGATAACTTTTAATATGGTAATTGGGTATAGTAAAAACGTGTTACAAACTAGTTGTTATTGTTACATAAGCTTATTATTTATAAAGAGAACAATTTACACATATTATTTTTCGGTTTGAATGTTCAGAACACACATCGAAATTACATTTTATCACAACATTGTTTAGAGTTTCGGGAAATTCTGCTTGGACAAATATAACACACCTCTTTCTTATTTTTAGAGGCGGTTCATCTAATGATAAAACTGGTCGTTGTTTACTTGTTCCTGCAACTTCTTTCATAGCTTCAGTATGGTACTGGGTTAATCCTTTTTCTTCACGTTTCTGTATATTAGGCTGCACTGGTTGAGTTTTAATTTCTCTTAGAATTTTTTTGCTTCTGATTACAAGTGGGATATAAATTTTTCCAAATAACAACTGAATCAACTCCAACATCAATAATATTCTGAAAAAAGCAATTGGCCATCTATTTCTTTTACGTCCAGGATGAACCATTTGGTCCAACGTATCGACTCCAACTCTCATCGCATTATAATATAAATTTATCTCCGATTTATTTTTATTTCCATTACCTACATTATCCGTATGATGCATAGTTGACAAAAAAATAATGGCCCGATTTTTTCTAGGTACATATGAAACCAAACGAAATCCAAAAATATTAGTTTCAATATTTCTTGCTCTATTTGGTTATAAATGTTAGGGTGTACAAATTTTATTGTTTTTCATTGTACCAACAATTGTCAATACATTCTCAAATAATGAATCTGGAAGTTCAATGTTCATAAAATAGATATGTACTATAATATTTCTGTGGGTTCTATAGTAGGGTTCGCACAATTTATGTACAAATGTGTGTGCCAAGTTTTCTATTCTGCTTTGCCCCTCTTTTCCGGGATATGGTATTCCATATAAAGGATAATTTGTCTTACTGTCACAAATCCACCACATTTTCATACCATACTTACCAGGTTTACTTGGTAAATAAAAACGATACCCGTCCTCGAAAAGGAATCGGTTGCTCGTTTTTTAGCTTGTGATTTATATTTTCCCACAATTCTCTGATAGGTGTTAACTTGTCCTTTGATCTTTTGAAGACCTGGTAATGTTATCTTCAAATCTTAAAAAATGTTGAATAGCAACAATTGTATGTTTTCCCATACTAGCACGGAATATTGGATAACCCAATATCGGATGCCAATACTCTCTCAAGTCTACATTACTTTGTTTATTTATACCAGCAGCCAAAAATAAACCTATAAACGCAATTCAATAGTATCTACTGGTTACCACTTATTTTGCAATACTCCGTTTGCTTCAGAATAAGTCTCAGTATATCTTTATCAAAAATAAATTGAAAATATCAATGGAATCACAAATTATTCTCCCAGAAGGAATTAAAACCTTATCAACACTGCCACTGATTATGTTATGAAGTTTAGTTCTTCTTACCATCCCCGGTTCTGGTTTCCATTTGGTTCCGTCTTTACCCACATATTCAATATTCGTTTTACTTTGAGTTAGTTCTAACTTTTCAATTTGATTTTCATTGTCGCTACAAAATTGCTCATTATCAACCCCAGATGCTGGTTCTATCAAGTTATCTTCACTTTCAGAACCAGTATTAGCAACAAAATCCTCTACTTCACTATCATTTTCTCCAAATGCATAGTTTTCATCGTCACTTTCTTCTAAAGCACGACGAAGTTCCTCATCATTTAACCTTTTTGTCTGTCATTCTTTTTGAAACTGGGAAAATTGAATTGTAAGACGACAATTACAATTACATATATTTTCTACTTCACCATCTTGTTGTCACCAATAATTAATAACTATAACGTTTATGCATATAAATAAAGTTGAAAATGTGTATGTTAGAATCTACTGGATGGTTTAGGTTTAAATGTAGGTTTTCTTCGTGACTTTTAAAATTATTAGTGTCTTTGTATATCTCAATAGCTTCACGTTGTAAACGAACATAATAATGAGTTTGTCTTGCTAATATTTCCATATTATGAAATTGAATGTCATGATTTAGATTATTTAAGGCATGGTCAGCCACTGCAGACTTCTGTGGTTGACCTAATCTACAAAATCTCATATATTCCTTACGCCTTGTATCAAAGCTACGTTTTGTGGTTCCAATAGATACTTTGTCACATAAACAAGATAACGTATACACTCCGGAAGATGAAATTGGGTTTAAAAGATCTTTAGGTGACCTTAAACGTTCTTTAACTTTTCGTGTAGGTTTGAAAGCAGTCCTAATGCCATAATTAATTAGGATTTACAATTATATATATGTAATATTAGTTATAAAAGGAAGAAAGCAGTACCTACATTAAGATCTGGTTTTTCTTTATAGTTATGAGTAGCAGGTGTAGTATAATTATTAATATAGTAAGGTTTTTGTAAAATATTTATATTCATCTTTAAAAAATTCACGATCACAAATTGAATTTAATTACACCAATTTCTTGGCGTTGTTGGGGTTTGAGAATTTATGAAGGTGTTCGCCGGCTTTATTTAAACTGGATGATAGGATGTATACCATTTATAAAAATTGAAAATTCATGTAGTGCTTCTTCTTCATGTCTCCAAATAACAAATGTCTCAGCTACATACCTATACCAAACTGGTTTTCTGGTGTACTTTGCAACGCTAATGTTTCAAATGTTGCCATCAAAAAAATTGCTATAACAGGACTAAGAGGAGTATCCATTGCTATACCATCAAGCTGTTCATACATTTTATTATTACACTAAAAATAAGCCGTAGTAAGACAGTACTGAAAAAGAATGGACATATTCCTTTGGAAAAATATGATCAAGAGTTGCTTTTAGAGAGACTTTTTTGAAAATGAAACCACATCAAAACTGACCATTATATCACCCTCTTCAATTTTGAAACTATGTATTTTTTCAATAGAATCAGCAGTATTTTTAATATAATGAGCTGTTTTACATATATGAGGTTGTAATAGAAATGAAACGTGTTTTTCAATATTATAGGTAAGAGATCCAATTGCACCAACAATAGGCCTTAAAGGAATATTCGGTCTATGGACTTTTGGTAAACCATATAGTTTTGTGGAAGAGCTTCAAAATTAGTTACATTATTTTTTTATTTCTTCAGGAATAGTTGATAATTTAATAAGTTCTTTAGTTTTTAAAGAAACTTTTTTGTAGGACCTTTTGGTAGTTCATGATTAGTCTGTGGTTCCAATAGTTGTTCTACTTTAATGTTATAGTCGTTCATATTTAATATAACAGTTTAACTTTACCGGATTATAATATTATTATATTTTCATTACGTTCAAGACATTTTTCACTTTTAGCTTTCGACCGTTAGAGCATGTTCTGATTTGTCATCTTTAAGGCAGCCTAACAATATTTATTTTATGAATGATGTAGTTATTATTTACTAAAATTGTATTTCATAGTTGGCATTATACGTTAATCAAACTTATATTAATAGCAGGCTTATGTTTGAGTTTTCGGTGTTTCAAATTGCACAAAATTGTTTCAACATCTTTAACAATTTTGAAAGATAATATTTTTACTGACGAAGGTATTTGTAAGTGTTAGAGAAACATTTAAATTGTATAACTAAAATGTACAAAGAGTTAATTAGATAATCAAACGTTAGTTAATTGCAGAACGTCAGTATAGAGGAAAATAACGCTCTTGCGTGCACTAGGAATATAACTGGGTAAAAGTTAAACTTAGTTATCTGGTTTGAGTAATTCATAATCAAGTTTTTAATATATCGATAGTCAAATAAACGATTAATCAAATGGTCGATTAATTATATAATCAATTAATAGAATGATTGATTAATCAAATAATCAGTTAAGTAACTATTTTCAAAAACTTGTCACACATGATTAATCGATTATAATCGATTAATCCATATTTTTGTCCAACCCTAATCGAGAGTATTGGTAGACCATTTAGAGTTGTGGAAAGGTGCAGTGTTATGAATGTACCTTAAGTGTAAGCAACAACTTCTGGTAAATAAGGACCTCGAATTATGCAAATAATGCGGTTTTTTACCAGTTTTTAAAGAAAACAAGGGTCTTGTTTAGGGCCACGAAAAACCCTACTGTCGTGGCTTGCGCACGGACGAATTTTGTGAAAATTTCTTCCTTGATTAAAACATAATGTTGACTGATCGAAGGCTCTCGCAACGTAAGAAATTGTTATTTGTTAAACATTGTTTTGTTAGGTGCTTTAATATCCAAATAATGTAGTTTTTTTTATTTCCACTATTACACTATTTGTATTTAAACTGTTCGATATTTAGATTTTAACACTGATGTACGTAGATGTGTTTATTTGTAAGCAGGAGTAAATTTTGTAACGATGCCATTTTTTAATTCTTAATACATTTATTTAACGTTTTTTTCCGTTGATTTTAATGTGGTTAATCTCCAATAATTTAAGTATTGAATAACTTATTTACCTTATGCCAAAAGTTGAAAATCATTGGTGTAACAGAGTTAATTCATAAAAGTGCTTAAAATTCAATTTTAGGTTAACAAAACGTATGGTAGGCTTTAAAACAATTAAATATACAGACAGATTGATTGCATATAAATCATTTCATGAATATTATGAAGAGAAAAACCTAATTAGTGATTACTATTTGTTTACAACCTTAAACGTACAATTTCATTTCATGCAACTTGAAGTACCTAGCATTTAAAAAACAGAATTTGATGTTTAAAGGTTTAAATACTTTAATTACCAATATTTTGGATTCAAATAAATTTAATGAGTTTATCATCATATCTTAACATACTGTTACGATTTTTGTTTGTTTTTGGGATTGGCTTAGTAACTTACTGAGTGAGCACTTACCTTGTTTTCTACGATCATTGAGGATATTAATATCTTTGACAAGACCTTTTATCGATAATCCCTATTGTACAAGTAGCGCCTTAAAGCATATATTGTAGATTTTGAGATTTTTTGAGAGAAAGTCTTAATTTTGCAGCAATTGTAATGTGTGTTTGAACGCCCTGTCTGTATACGTTTTTTTTCCGATTCTTTTTCTGTTTACTCAGTTCTCGTTTTCACATTTGTTGTTACTATGTTTTCATAAAGTTAAATTAAATTGATATATCGTTTGCTTTATATAGTATTTCGGATTAAAATTTGTCGTGTTTAGTTTAAAGTGAATTTCTTTGTTAGAATTAATTGAAAATTAGGATTGTAATTATATAAATATTCGTAAGGTTTAAAATTAAAAACGAAGTTTGTGATTGAGATAAAATTCCAAGTAGGTACAAGTCTTTGGTGTCGAGGTTCTATTGCAGTACAGTTTACCGATTTATTATCAATTAAATCATCATTATAGGAGAAGGTAATATTTAGCTGAGTTACAGTAAGTACTAAGGAAAAATAACTTAACCATAACATTTTGTCTCTGTTGATGTGAAAGCTGACGTTGCTTTTGCATTCGGAGGTACCCTTTAGGATTACAGTTCGTAGCATGACGTAATTTCTCTTGATCATTTACGGGAAGGGGCTTATGGTTTCTACCGCGTTTTATAATTTGAATGTATGAGTAGTATGATTGGTTGTCATTTTTAAAATCAAGTATGGCGTGTTTGCGCTTCGTCATATACACGAAGGTTGGTGCGTGGAGGTAGTGAACTATTTACGCCTTCCTGGAGGTTAAGTAAAGCTATCGTGGAAATTTGATTTTCGTTACCCTTAATTGCAGGATTATTTTGTGTCTTTTCGACTTCTGGAGTATCTATCGAGTATCTATCGTCGTACATAGCGACATATTCTCGTCCATGAAATTTCTGTTCAGCGTCGAATGGTCGAAATAAAGTAAATAAGATAGTGTTCGTTGACGACTTCGTGTAAATGGCTAAGCGCATAACAAACAATTATCGCTGTAAATAAAGAAAGCTTTTACTTTAAGTGTAACCATAGTATTCGTCAAGAACTTTGTAAATATCGTTATAAGGAAGACGCCGTTTAAATAAATATACCGAATTTTAAGTTTCAATGAGTAAAATTAATCAAGTAACGCTTTGTAAATAGTTCTGCATTTACGTTGAATCAGATGAAGAATTAGTTAACGTAGTTGTGGTTGTAGTAACTATCATACATTATGTTCGAGTAAATATGAATAAGATTTGACGTTTGTGAAATTTCACATGGAAAGCGTACCGTAATATCCCGCTGTCGAATTATTTAGTACCTGATGGACCTGTTGTCCAACCGACTATCGTAGTTCAGAGGAGGATGAACATCTCTTTGTTGTTGGTGTTATGTAAGGTAACGTTTATTTTGTTTTTGGTGACAATAATAAAGTGTTTGTTTTATTTTTGTGTTTATTTAGGAGGATGAAAACGCTTGCTTGTGTAATCTACCGTATATAGGCCCTTCAGGAAATTTTGGAAACAGGCGTATTCATCCTCGCAATTTATTGCTTATCTCCTGATTTTTTTTTGTTGTGCAAATTCTGTGTACCGAAAGTTTATATTACCGATATTTTGTATTATTTCCGTTGTATTTAATGAAAGGTATTTGTTTATAATACATGGTAACTGACTTTAAAGGGCCTTGCAAGCACCAAGTAGAATTTTATTAGTTTTATTCTAGATTTCTTGTTTTGAAATTGCGAAATTTAATGTTTTTTAGGTAACTATCAAAATTTTAGATTTAAATGTCATAATATACGACCATTATTATTGTTTATAACTGTTTTATTTATAGAGATTAATCTATTGTGATTCGTCCTCTGTGCTACAATTTTGACGTAAAGTAATAAGCCAATGGAAACCTTTTCATTCACATTTAAGATTGCTAGTAATTGACTTCATTTGACGAAAGTTATTTAAGTTCTTTTAAGTAATTAATTAAAGGTAAATTTTTGAGGAATGAGATTCATTGTGGTTTGACGTAATAATAATAATAATGATCTTTTTTGCCCAATTACAGGACAACATGTAAAATATATAAATATATTTATTTAAAATAAAAATCAAGTTATTTGATTATGGCAGTATGACTACAAAAACATTTAATAATAATTATATCACAAAAAGTAACATATTATTTGCGTATCACAGGTATAGAAAAAAGATCTGAAGTAACTCGGAATCAAGATTACTTTCAATTGAGTGAAATATTTTTAAGTCGTCAGCAAACAACAATTTCTGGGAAGTTATATTATATGTTTAGATAACGTAGTATGAGTTTTCTGATCGAACAGCTGATTGTATTTTTTTGTGCACAGGAGGGTATCACGAAATGTTGCAAGGTATCTTTGAAGTATTTTTATAGGTGTCGAGATCAATTGAAGACATTTTAGTGCCTGCTTTGCCAAACAGGTAAGCGAATATAATTGTTTGTTATGGCAGCTAGGTAACTTATTTTGGAATTTAGGTATTACTTCCCGATATCGACAGTTGATAAATTTTAGAATTTCATAGATCGTCGTGGTGGTTACGCTAATGAAAGCAAACTGCGTCCCCTTTGTTATTGAGTATTTTTATTAAAAAGTGTCGTAAAATTTACGGTAAGAGCTATTTATACCTATTTCTCTTTGTCCATTATATTACATTAACCCATTTAAATCAACCAAGTTTGGCTTTTTGTAAAAGCACTTATTCATTTGGGATCAACGGATATCAAAACTCTTATTATATTTCCATTTCAAGATTAATTGCACAACTAAAATTGAAAGCGTGGCTTCGTCAGCACATATTATCAGTAAGAGTATACCAGTGACAGCCAAAATTTTAAAGTACAACAGGTATTTCATGTATAATCATTATTATAAGGTATTTTTAAGTTACTAACATTAATATTAAGATTTTCTAATTTATAACTTGTCTTAAAGATTTTATAATAAAGCTTGTTATTGTTTTCAATTTTACATTCATTACAGTTACTGTTTACTTGTTTTCCATAATATAAGTTGGTGTCCGAGGTATTTTAACATTTATTTACAGGTTGAAGTTAAATCCTTTTTGTAAAGCGAACATATCTAACCACACACACACACACACACACACACACACACATTTTCTAATTACAGCAAATCAAAGTTTAAGAACACGGACCCGATTAATCGTCGACTGAGCTGAGGGCACAAAATATTCTATTTATTATTAGGAGTATAAATAATATTAAGGTTGAAATTATTGACAACAACCAGCTACACCCTAATAATTTTTTATTGCAGGCTTTGTAGAAATAGTAGATCTTGAGTGAACCTATTGGTTTCCTTTTAGGCCAATCTAACATTAGTTCATAACGTTTTCCCGCTATGAATGATTTTTTGACTTTTTATACCGATTTTGACGATTTTTGGATTGCTACGAGTTTATGATCTTTAAGTAATAACCCCGCCCACATGACAGAGATATGCCGTGGCACAAATTGCTTTTACGGGCTGGATGCTATAGTATTTAGCCTGTAACACAGTGGTTGAGATATTTTACATCTTAATAAAACTTACCGCCTTATTCGGCGAGTTTAATAGGCAACCTGTTACGTGATTAAACGGGGAGCTGGAAGAAAAAGGAAGGAGGAAAGGATTCTCTGCTCATTCACAGATAGTGAGCACACCGAACTAGCTCAAAAATGTCGGTTCGGGCGGGGTGAGGGAAGAAAGGATGTTAAAGATGCCGGCGCCAAGAGCCGCTCCCCTATGTAGAGATAGGATTCGCCGCTGTCCCGACTCTTGGACAGTGATGCAGGATGGAATAAGCAAGGAGATTGTAGGAAAAGGAAGTGTAAGAGGAAATAGGAATAATAACACTGCTGTAGTGAGAAATACAATTATATATTTTATTTTTCAACACAAAAAACACTAAATAATGTAGGATGTGGATCCAATTAATCCACCTCAAAAAATATATGTAAATAACCTAAATGTACCCAAAAAGAAATAGTAAATACCGTTAGTAGTACACCGGCACTAGACGCCATCTTGGATTTTTACGTCACAAGCCCCGCCCACTTTCACTTTTTACACGGCCACGTGGCTGACCACTGTTTGACCTTGAGAAACAGGTTTCTTGAGAAAGTTGTTTACCTTGAGAAACAGGTTTGCCTTGAGAAAGTTGTTTACCTTGATAAAGTTGTTTACCTTGAGAAACAGGTTTGCCTTGAGAAACAGGTTTACCTTGAGAAACAGGTTTAGCTTGAGAAACAGGTTTACTTTGAGACCAGGGGCTACGCGGGAAATATGAAATTGTGGTTTCTTGTCAGACGAGAGCTACCTGTAGGACCTGGTGCAGCGCTTGGGTTGTTTTATGGAAATTCTTGTAAGATAAATGTTACATCTAGGACCTGGTGTAGCGCTTGGGGTTGTTTTTAATAATAAAGATGTTCTTGTAAGATAAATGCTATCTCTAGGACCTGGTGTTTCGCTGGGGTTGAAAATAAATGCTACCTCTAGGACCTGGTGCAGCACTGGGGGTTGTTTATAGAAATTCTTGTAAGATAAATGGTATCTCTAGGACCTGGTGCAGCGTTGGGGTTGTTTTATGGAAATTCTTGTAAGACACGCTCTCTCTCTCTCTCTCTCTCTCTCTCTCTCTCTCTCTCTCTCTCTCTCTCTCTCGATTCTCTCGCTTATCTCGCTTCACACAACTATTTGCCCGCAAGGCGTTTGTCTATTTAAACGAAGCTCTTGGCGGAGTATCTGTTAGTATCGTTTTAGCGATTCAAGATGGAAGGTCAGTTTAAGCACCCCTTTTCGGCTATAGTTGCAGGTCCGTCGGGATGTGGGAAATCGTATTTTATCGTTGATTTTCTAAAAAATATCGAAACCGCTTGCGATACAACTTTTGAAAAATTATCTGGCTTTACAGTGAGTGGCAGCCTTTATTCAAAGATCTCTCTGTTGAGTTTCAAAAGGGTTTACCTAATATGGAACAGTTTGATGGGGAAAACCTGTCTTAATAATAATTGACGATCTAATGCGTGAAACTAACGGCTCCGTGGTTGATATTTTTACAAAGGGTTGTCATCATCGAAATCTAAGTGTTTTCTTAACAGAACATATTTCATCAGGGACGTGGACAGATATTTCTCTCAACGCACATTACATAATATTGATCAAGAACCCACGTGACAAAGCACAGATACAGCATATAGCAAGACAGAATTCGCCAGACAAACCAAAATTTAACGAAGCCGCGTACAAAGATGCTACCTCAAGCCCGCACGGGTATTTATTGTTCGATTTAAAACAGAATACACCGGATGTGCTACGTTATAGAACAAACATATTTGGGCCTCAGGGTATCTGCCAGGTATATATAGCGAAAAAAGGGTTTAAGTCTCACAGTCATAAAGATTACATCATATATGATGGCTGACGTTTTAATCGAGAACACTGATATCCTACATGCATTAGCCAGATTAAGTAAAAGTCAACGTGACGCTTTATTGAAATGTTTGGATAGTAAACAGGTAGAGTGTATTTGCGAGTGTGCACATAACATTTTAAAAGGTCGTGTACCTCTGTCAGTTGATCAGAAGCAGCGACTCTCTCAACATAAGCACACTTTAAGACGCTTGGCACAGCGAGGCGAATCTATAAAAAAGAAGAAACAGTTTCTTGTACAGAAAGGTGGTGCATTTCTACCACTCCTGTTAGGACCATTACTCGGCGGAATTCTGGGTAATCTGTTTCAATAACCATGGACCACACTCTGAAGAAGATGATTATTCTACCGATGGACTTTATACAGCGCTTGCAGGCACCGGATGTTACACAAAACAACATTTTAACGCAGCTGGGTAACGATATGGATAAAGTTTTAAAAACTAAAATGACCGACCATGACAAATGGCAGCAGTACAACCAAGTCCTTCAAAGGTATCTACACTTTTCCAATCAGTTACGTCAGCCGGCCAGTATAACAATAAGCGGTAACGATGCTGCTGATGATGTTAGAGGTTTACCGCAACGCAAAGGTCTGACAGACGACGAGATAGTATCAACGCTTCCTCCTTCATATAAGAGAAAAGGTGCGAATTTGTTACATATACTGAATACGAACAGTGATGTTTTTTGGGATAAAAGGGGCACTGTCACAATAAAAGGCGAGATCATACCACACTCCAACATTATCGATCTGGTTCACGAGACGTTAAGAAAACGAAAACCACAAATCCGCGCGGTTGGCGTCAGTTTGCGACGTACATTAAAGAGATAAATATACCACGAGCGTTTATCGGAGATACGCAAAGGTATGATGTTTCTGTATTACCCAACGTTGAACGGACCCTCACAACTATAGGTGAGAATTACGATGCTGATAGTGAAACGCGGGAAACACCGAGAAGAATCTCTCAAAGAAGAAGAAGAGGATTTTCACTAGATTGGGATTCGTGGCGTTCATAACATGGATGCTGTATACTATGATCCCTCTCACCCAGCAGGGTTCGCTGGTATAACACCTTTAACTAATGCTGTAAAGGGTAGATATGGTGAAGTAAAAAACTGGTTGCGGACACAGGAAGCTTATACAGTACATAAACCAGTCAGAAAAAAGTTTCCACGAAATAAATATATTGTGAGTAACCTTTACGAATTGTGGCAGGCGGATCTTTGTGATATGCGGACTTTAAGTGAACACAATAGCGGATACAACTACATACTAACGGTAATTGATGTATTTAGCAAGAGGGCATGGGCGAGAGCACTTAAAACGAAGACAGCCTCATCTGTAATTGAAGCATTCGCGGATATTCTTAAGGATTGCGACAATACTCCGGCAAATCTACAGACGGATAAAGGCAAAGAGTTTGTGGCGAGCAGTGTACAAAACTTTTTCAAGAAACAAAATATCAATTTCTATGTTACAAATAACCCTGATGTAAAAGCATCTGTAGTTGAAAGATTTAATAAAACATTGAAAACAAAGATGTGGCGTTATTTCACTTACAAAAATTCCTACAGATATATTGATGTGCTCGAAAGACTTGTGACTGCCTACAACAATAGTCCTCATTCAAGTATAAAGATGGCCCCCGCGGCAGTAAACGATAAAAACATTTTGGAAGTGTGGAATAACCTGTACGCGAGAGGTTTAGGTCCAGTACGCCATCCTAAATATAAAGTCGGTGAGCACGTCAGAATCGCCAGAAGTAAGTACACCTTTGAGAAGGGATATGAAACGAATTGGAGCGAGGAAGTTTTTACAATTAGTGCGGTGATAAAAAGAAGACCACCAGTTTATAGAATAATCGATCTTAATAACGATCCTGTTGAGGGCACCTTTTACGAAGAAGAATTGCAAGTTGTTACGATTGATAAAGATACTCTATTCAAAGTCGATAAGATTCTAGCTGAGAAGGGCCGTGGGCGAAATAAACAATACCTGGTTAAGTGGCGTGGATACAGTGACAAATTTAATAACTGGGTGTTAGCTTCGCAGCTGAGAGATATATAAAAAATGGAATTTTATCTCACCTTATTGAGTAATAGCTCTATGACGTATTTTCCGGGTAATATGACGTCAAGTTTTATTACGCAACTGCCAAAACGAATAAGATTAACGGGCTCGTGGGTTGTAGGGATATCGGAAATTCAGTACCCATGTTCTTTTGCCGCTGTAAGTGCAGCAGATAATTTAATTTATTATAGAACAGAGCCACCTGACGACGAGAACATGTTAGAAGCGATATTAAAAAAGGCCGCAGAATATTTTCAACTCGACAACGAGAAGATCATTTATATTGAAGACGGCTGGTACGTGATACGATTCGCTTCGGGAAATTACGCCAGCATAGAAGAAATTATCAGCGAGCTAAATGACCATGTACTAATAAGTAAATTGCTAACAATCGAGTATCATAATCTAACTAAACGCGTCACTACGAAATTAAAAACTCGGCTCTCGCTATTCGGATTCTCACAACGTCTAGCCTTACAATTGGGTTATCGACCGTATCAGAACATAGCTATGGAAGCGATACCCCCTCACCCCGCTAGCATATGGATAGGCTTACCAACTCAGATGTTTGTTTATTGCGATATCGTTGAACCGCAAATTGTGGGTGATGTTTTATCTCCGCTTATGCGTATAATAAATATTACTTCAGAAAACTATGCTTATGGGGGTCATAAAGATGTGGTTTTCTCGCCTGCACACTACATACCGGTAATGACGCGTGAATTTGAAAACATCGAAATTAATATAAAAACAGATACAGGTGCTGCAATGCCATTTGAGTTTGGAACGTCGTGCCTGAAGCTACACTTTAAGAAAGTACAATAATGGTTTGCCCTTACCAGCAATATTACATGAATCAGGCCGGTAACGGTATCGGCTCTATTTACAGAGGTGTGCCCTATCAACGCGGTCATGGGATAGGGAGCTGGTTAGGCGGTATATTTAGAAGTATAATACCGTTATTTAAGTCTGGCGCAAAGGCTATTGGTAAAGAAGCTCTTAGGACAGGTGCTAATATTCTTGGTGACGTCATAGAGGATCGACCTATTAAGGATTCGTTTCAAGAAAGATTTCACGAGGCAGGTAGAAACCTTAAGCGTAAAGCCGACGAGAAAATCGATAAAATGATGGAGGGTTCGGGTTATAAAGAGTACGTCTGGCTGATAATAATCAGTCTCAACTGAGAGCCGCTGCTAAGAAGAAGCCTGCTTACGACGATATATTTTCAAGATAATGGCTTTTCTACATGCTCAATCGTGTGAATGCGTCAAGTCCGAATTGGATTTGTTCGCTTTACCAGCGACGCAGACAAGTATCGAGAGTGGTGAATGGATATTTTACAAGCCCTTATCAGCTCTGAGTGATGACGCCCCAATAGAATTTGTAGTCCCCGGAAATGGAAATGATTATATAGATTTAAGCCAGACTATGCTGTACATTACAGCTAAAGTTCTAAAACATGATGATACAGCTCTTACAGACGCTGATGTTGTAGCACCGGTAAACAATTGGATGCATTCGCTTTTCTCACAGGTGGAGGTTTACTTAAATCAGAAGATGGTGTCACAACCAAACAACACCTACGCCTACCGTTCATATATCGAAACGCTGCTAAATTATGGAAAGGAGGCCAAGAGTTCACATCTAGGATGTACCTTATGGCACAATGATACAGCTGGACAGATGAATACGTTGGGAAACGCTAATAACGGTTTCTCGAAACGTCAAGCACTTGCGGCTACCGGTAAACAGATAGAGATGATTGGTCACGTGCACTCGGATTTATTTAATCAAGAGAAATTTCTCATAAGTGGTGTTGAGTTAAAGACTAAATTTGTACGATCAAGAGATACCTTTAGTCTAATGGCGGCACACGCTTCAAATTACAAGACGCGAATTATAGACGCTAGTTTACTGGTGAGACGTATGCGAATCAATTCAACTATTCTAATAGCGCACGCTAAAGCTTTAGAAACAACAGCCGCAAAATATCCTGTTACAAGGACCGACGTAAAAGTGTTAACTATACCTGCAGGCATACAGCGAAAATCATTGGATAATGTTTTCCTGGGTCAGTTACCTAAACGATGCATCGTAGGCTTTGTAGCAAATAAAGCCTTCAACGGTGACTACCCTCAAACCCGTTCAATTTTCATCACTGCAATATTAACTACATGTCATTATATATTGACGGACAACAAATTCCTTCGAAGGCCTTACAACCGGACTTTACAGCTAATGGTTTATACGTAAGAGCGTACCACACCTTATTCTCTGGTACGGGTATTCATTTTTGAATGAAGGTAACGATATATCAAGAAGTGATTATCCCAACGGCTACTGTTTAATGGCCTTTGACCTAACACCTGACCTGTCTGCAAACGCTAGCACACATTGGAATTTAGTTAGAAACGGGTCCCTTCGGCTGGAAGTCGGGTTTGAAGAAGCGCTCACCGTAACCGTTAACTGTTTGGTGTATGCAGAATTCGATAATGTGATCGAGATCGATAAACATCGAAATGTCGTTGTGGATTGTAGCTGTTAAAAGTGGTAGCTCTAACCTGCAAGCTTCAGTGTAGAGCAGCAGCCGATAGAAGATGGACGCATACTTGGACATGCAAGGGTTTAGCGGTGTTAACAACGAATTCATACCGAAAGAAATTGCCGTGGTTACAGATCAGGGTCGTTTATCGTTGATGCTGATAAAACCACCGCGAGGCTACTTTATATCAGGATCCATGTCACGACAGATAAAATTTATGGAGGATAATTATCATGGCTTGAAATGGTGGTGGGGTCATGTACATTACAACAATTTCCGTGAGGAGCTGTTGAGAGTGTTGCGCCCATTTAACAAGATTCACGTTAAGGGTAGTGAAAAACAACAGTTTTAAGGTTTCTTAACAAACCAATAGTAAACCTGGAGGAGAGTGGTTGTCCGTCGATTAAACAGTTGAAAAGGAAGCAAAAGCGTATAGCTGTTTAAGCCATAACATCACTGAGCCTATGTGTGCACTGGAAAACGCATTACTACTACAAGACTGGACACATATCAATTCTAAGGATGTATGCGGTACAAGTGTTGAGATGCTTGAAATCGATCCCCAGCCACAAGAAGAATGTGTTTCGGCTTGTATGTGCTTCTAATCAATTACCGAAACACGCACCTCGACCGTGTGCAATTATCGTAAACACGGATCCTGCAAACAAGCCAGGTCAGCATTGGACTGCTATCTACATTGACAAGAATGGCAATGGCGAGTATTTTGATTCCTTTGGGCGAGCACCGCAAGGATATCATTTACATTTCCTAGAGAAGAATTCCATATGCTTCGTATATAATAAAAAAATTCTGCAAGACTATCATTCGGATGTATGTGGCTTTTATGTCTTAGTGTTTCTATATTTTAGATTAAATAGTTTATCAATGATTGGTTTTGTAAAAAACTATTTTAGTACATGTTTAATTCTAAATGATGAGATAATTAAAATATTGTTTAATGTCTGTTACCCAATAATTCTATTCTGATAAATAAAAATATTTTTAGTACCTTAATTGTTTTATTTAAGAATTGCGTAATACCTACTGTTTTTTCTTTTAATTCGGCATGTGTGTTTTTAAAATATCGTGTTATATAAAATTTATTATTTAATGTTTTTTAAAAGAAATTATTTATATTATATTGGTAATCAATTTTAGACTATTATATTTAACCGTGTTATATAATTACAATTGATGTCTAGTAATTAACTTACTAAAGCAAGCATAATTTAAAACGAATTAACTGTCACCACTGAAGTAAAACAAAAAGTAATTTTAAAATCATATTTGTATACATGAATGTAGAAAAGTAACAATTACAGATCTTATGTTATTTTTAAAAATAGGGTTATTATCTTCACAAATAGTACATATCAGATTAAGCTACAGTTTATTTATATATTGCATTCGCTGCATTTTACAAAACAATTTTATCATACGATGAAACTCATTAAAACCATTGTAATTAACTATTTGAATTTAAATAATGAGCAGTACATTCTAAGCGTCTTTAAATATCAAAATGGCCTTATTGTATTTTCTTTTAATCCGACTATAAATTTTTGAATAGAAAAATATTTTGTACTTTTAAAAGAGACCTTCAAAAATAAAATATTCAAAGAGACAGTCAAAGTGAATGCGTGTTTTACATTCTAAATGAGGGTAAAACCCTATTAACTATAACTTAGAGATGACGTCAGAGCTTCAATACTTTAAATAGTGGATTCAGGTACGGTAAAATCAGACGATCTC
Source organism: Vesta saturnalis (assembly GCA_036346205.1). Classification (NCBI taxonomy): domain Eukaryota; kingdom Metazoa; phylum Arthropoda; class Insecta; order Coleoptera; family Lampyridae; genus Vesta; species Vesta saturnalis. Next base: position 765,707 of record JARFJB010002221.1, read on the forward strand.
AAATTGTAGAAGTCTTCATTACTATTAGTAACAGGTTTGGTGAGACTGCCAGCTTGGTTTGAGATCCCAACACTTCCTTGAGGTGTACAAGTCTTTTTATACCATAGCAAATCCGTTGAGACTGACGGTTTGCCTCAAGGCCATCATTATTATCTTCTCCGAGAGGACCAGATGCAATCTCTGTATTTATTAATACAAGTTACGATTTCGGGTAATTCCTTAACATTTTTACGTATGTATGTATGTATGTTTAAGGTCTTATAGTATTATTTTTGATTAGGATATGATAAGATAAGGTAGTGTTGTACAACGTATACTGTGTCACATCCAAAAATAATTTTAAACCCCATCTTAAAAAACACCTTTATGAATGTTCTACAGGCAATGCATTTGATTAGTAGAGCTTATAGAAAACATTTATAAGTCATAAAGTACAAACAAATCCTAATTAGCTAAGCAATATACCACCTATTACAGAAAAACGCTCGCTGCTCCTCCTGATGACTCAGCAACAAATCTCTGCTTAACCCTGAAATATGCCGATTTATTACAGAAAATACTCATTAACCCATACCCCTGCTAGATGGCACCACAAACAAATCCCTGATTAACTCTGAAATATACCACTAGGTAGCGCCACCTTTATTACAGAAAATACTCATTAGTCCATACTCCTGCTAGGCGGCACCACAAACAAGCTCTGTCTTACAAGTTAGCATTAGAGTCCTCGTACTATTTCCCACCAGAGGTTCAGACCTAACACAAGACCCTGTCTTACAAGTTAGCAATAGGGTCCCTTATTCAATTTTCAAATTTTCAGCGAAGCACCAGGTCCTAGAGATAACATTTTATCTTACATCTTTATTATTAAAAACAATCCCCAGCGAAACACCAGGTCCTAGAGGTAGCATTTATCTTACAAGAATTTCCATAAAACAACCCCAACGCTGCACCAGGTCCTAGAGATACCATTTATCTTACAAGAATTTCTATAAACAACCCCATTGCTGCACCAGGTCCTAGAGGTAGCATTTATTTTCAACCCCAGCGAAACACCAGGTCCTAGAGATAGTATTTATCTTACAAGAACATCTTTATTATTAAAACAACCCCAAGCGCTACACCAGCTCCTAGATGTAACATTTATCTTACAAGAATTTCCATAAAACAACCCAAGCGCTGCACCAGGTCCTACAGGTAGCTCTCATCTGACAAGAAACCACAATTTCATATTTCCCGCGTAGCCCCTGGTCTCAAAGTAAACCTGTTTCTCAAGATAAACCTGTTTCTCAAGGTAAACCTGTTTCTCAAGGCAAACCTGTTTCTCAAGGTAAACAACTTTATCAAGGTAAACAACTTTATCAAGGTAAACAACTTTCTCAAGGCAAACCTGTTTCTCAAGGTAAACAACTTTATCAAGGTAAACAACTTTCTCAAGGCAAACCTGTTTCTCAAGGTCAACTAGTGGTCAGCCACGTGGCCGTGTAAAAAGTGAAAGGGGCGGGGCTTGTGACGTAAAATCCAAGATGGCGTCTAGTGCCGGTGTACTACTACCGTTCGCAAGTAAACTACTGGTGTTCGACACCTGCGAACCAGTAATTGTTTAATTAGTCCTAGAAAAAAACAAAACTTACATAATTCCCCTTTTCAAGGGAAGGCCTTCCTTTGTATAAACTAAAAGAGAATATATTTTGACGCCTATACAAAGCGTAAATTATTACCAAATAATTAAAAAAAACAAACAACTTACGGTGGTTTGCACAAAAGAAATAAATTTTTATAGTGAGTACTAATTTTATAGCTCAGAAAGCATTTTATCTTTTAAAACAATAATGAATCTAATATCATGGGAATTTAACAAATGCATAAATTTCAAGAGAGAAAGAGAAAAAAAAAAGATTAATAATTAATGTCTACACCAATGCAATACAAACATATGGTTATATAACGGTACTGAAGCTACTTTTACGCATCCAAATCAAAGTGGTGCTGCGCACACACAAACATGGCAGCCAAACTAAGTACAGTTAAACGTTACTATTATAATTACAAAACAAAATGAGGGAAGTAAATAATGGTAAAGAACAGGTAATGAAGGTCACGTGGTTATGAAGTGAAAGATTAAGGATACAGCAATAAGGATATAGTGATAACAGGTATACAAATATAGGTTAAGATGTTATAACAGACTAATTGGTTTAATTATTTTTAGTAGGTGCACTTTAGCATTACTTATCTAAAGATTTACACAATAATTATTCAGTTAAATCTCATGTGATAATAGAAAAAGAAATGATCTAACCTTTATATAAGCAAGTAGTAATTCTGTTCAGTCGATGCAGAAGTTTGATTTTAGTTACGATTCCAAAGTTAAACCAGAATGTAGATATATGGAGGTATTAGTTGAAGTTAAAGTAGAAAATTCGTTGAAGTTAAAAGTAGAAAATTCGTTGAAGTTAAAAGTAGAAAATTCGTTAAAGTTAAAGTAGAAGGTACTTCGTTGAAATTAAAAGGGCCAGGTAATTCGTTGAAGCTAAAAGGAGAAGGTAATTAACATTATGTAAGTAAATAATCTTTATTCTTTGCCCCTTAGATGGAACGGGCCAAGTGAGAAGCTATCGAAGTGCTTTCCTTTCTTTACGAAAGCATCAGTAATTCGTGTTTTGATTAAAACGTCTTCAAACGTCGATCTTGCCGAAGAAAATTTTTCTAAAACCGCATGTAAGCGAGCAACAAAACTTGCAGATAATAATTAGAAAAGCACCAATTGTTTTATTGCAAAATATGCTTCTTGAAGATACATCCGATTATTTATATCGTATTATATTATAAGGAATTTTTCCAAGAAGGCATCAAAAATTTTCAGCTTGGCAAAATGGACGCCACAGGAAAGAAAGAAGACGTAATTTTTGTGTTAAAATTGCATTATTCAAAATCTAATGTTATCAATATGTTATCTATATCAGTAAATGCCCAAAAATTATAAATTGTGATTTCTCCACTAACGCCATCTAGAGAGGGCTTCTAACAGCTTGTAATATAGTTCACCTTAATTACCTATATTTTAGGATACGTCACTAGAGGGAGTAACAATGCAGATTTTAAATGAAATATTATTTAAATGTGAATTTATAACGTTTGAATAATCAAACGTACGAAAGTTTATATTAGACTAATACTAAAAATTACTTAGAAATATTATGTAGTAAGGTTATGAACAGAAACAACGTAAGCATTTCGTTACAAACCTACTCATTTTTATAATCCTATGCGATACTGTAGATTGAGCGTGTAACATATGTTGTACACGCTTTTACGGTATTGTCGATAAGTTGGGTTTGTATTTTTATAGATCCCTCACCTGATGTAACTAAGAACCAATAAACTATTACCAAACATCAAGGTTTACTCCATTGACGTAGAAATTAGAGATTAAAAGGTTGCACTTCCCCTTGCATTCTGCGATAATGTACATAATAAAAACGTGATAATAAGCTAAAACCATTGTACTTTATAGCCCTATTTATTATACCAAGAATAAGAAAAATACCTATTTTCGTTTTGGAGATATTTCAAAAATCAACTTTTTTTGTAACTTAGACGCCCTGTATCTCGAAAACGAAGCACTATTGGACTTACCTTTATATGGAATTTTTGTGCTAAAATAATTAGATCGTTTTCATCAAAAATTCTTGCATGAAAAATCAGTGGTTTCAAGGTTAGAATTTTAATGTTTGCTGGGCAAGTTTGAGTCATTAACGCCGGGAGGAATAACAAAAAATTATTTTCGCATCTGGTCAAGTAGACACGAACAGTTCATCAGGGTTAAATTTAAACATTAGTTTTGTTGTGAAAGTTCTATTGCAATTCGAATACTTATCAATTGGTTAACATCTATTGACAGTAAATTCTATGATAAGCACCTTTTAAGTTTTAGAAAAAACTCTGTCTCTACGTATAAATACAGCAGGAGTGTACCAAATAAAAAATTTCGTTATAAATATGGTTCCTTAATTTACAAAAATAACTGCTAGAGCTGTGTACAACTTTATTCTACATTTTTAAGTACAGTATACTAGATAATAGTGAAACGTTCTTCAATGTTTAGTGATATAATTTCTTTAGATGTATATTCAGCCTGTTGCTTGAGAAATGCATTAAGAGCGTAGCAGAGTTGGATGAACAATTACTAAATTATTAAATTACAAGACTAACCAAGCTTGTACCTTATTCAGCGACAATGAATTAACACTAATCGTAAAATTAAGAAATAATCTAATTTTACTTGTAATTTTCTGTTCTAAGAATATAAACGGAACTTAAAACAGTTGAACCCAATTTGTAGATCACAACTAGAGTGTTACATAAGGTAAGTACGGATTTACAAGTAGTTACTTAATTGCCCTAACTTAAAATATAAGATTTGTGTAATATTATAATATTATAATACCAGTTTGTTAAATAAACTATTTGTATATAAATATAATTAACAAATAAACTTGATATGTTATATAATTAATAACATTAGCATTTTGCAAATTAGCACCATTTTCAAGACAAACTAAAAAGATATAACATACGATAGTAGTTAAAACGTAGTGTATGTTCAGAATCAGAAATTAAGTTTAGTTTCGCAAGCCGTAGAGAATATTGTTTAACTGTAACTCCTCAGCCTGGTTTCACATAATTTCCGGTCTGATCAGAACGAACATGCACTTGCAGTATTACATTCCGGTTACATAGCCAATAACCACAAATTTTCTTAACTACATTATATCCTCACCGTTTGCTATATTATGTAATTTTTGCAAGATCCGAAAATCGATTTCTATAAACTACGATTATTTCCAATCTTTAAGATTATTCAACAATTTATGTTATCTAGTCATCCTTCTATCACCACCATTACTCAATACTTGCTTTAACGCATCTATTAATTCTGGTAATCTGACATTTCTAAGTATATCATCTTGTTCGTCTTTATTGGTGGCCATAGCAACTATTGATTCTGGAATAAAAAAGAAAAGTAATTTAATATTTTTTATAAGATCTAATTTAGAATATTTGGAAAATTCAATTTTTTTGTCATCTAAATTCTATTTACTACGAGCAGAGAGGAAGCTTATAAAGTTTGTTGTAGTCAAGTCAACATCAAATTTAAAAGCGAAAATGTGGCTCACGTTTTATACCCGGAATTTCAATACAAAAGGGTCGATCGTGCATTTTAATTTTGAATGGTCTGACTGATTTTGGCAATCATTCGGTTAATAATACAGCTTTTCTTTGGTAATTTCAGGTAAGCAATTTTAACGACATTTTTTTTAACAATTGAAAATTAAGCAACATTGTGTGTTTGCAGTTCTGATAAGCAATGAAAAATTGAGTGTTGGTAAATTTGTTCGGGATTTTAAGTTAAATTCAATGTTTAAATTGCTGGCCGCTGATAAATTTGTTTGTGTATGAAGTGTTAGGTACTGTCTCTTTATTGCATGATAATTAAAAATAGCGTTTTCTGTTACCCATTAATTTACAGTTCATCAACTTCATTCCAATGTTGATTGATGTAACCATGCACGTATATCAATTTTTAGCCAAAGTACATTGAAATAATTTTTTGTACGAGTAATTATATTGCTTGAAACTATGTTTGCATTGTACACAATTAAAAAATCCTAATCAACTATAAAAATAATGTTCAGCACTTAGTGGTATTTTTGCATTGCAGACCGAATAAATATAATTCCCGTTTTCAAAATAGGGAACTCAACACAACTGCTGAAAATTATTTACGACGTTTAATTCATTCGCTATTACCACACATTGATTCAATTTAAAAATGTAAATACCTACAAGTTAAATATTAATTATGCTTGCTATCCATTATTAATTTTTTAGTTAGATTGTACTTGTAAATACGCTTTAAATTTTATTGTGCCCTAACAACGTGTTATACGCTTAATGGTTAATAATAATAGTAATAAATTATACCATTTATCAAATGTGATAATATACACGCAGAAAAATGTAATTAAATATTTCTACCTATTGATTTGTTTTCTTTTATTCTATATAAACCAATGTAAAGCAATTTGCAGTAGCTACAATACCTAGTATTATATAATTTAATAAATAAAATAAAATTAAAATTTCAAAATATTACAACTTGAATTGTCCAAAGTGTGAAGTGTACGTAATGATGGATGGCGCTGAATGAAAGGCTTTAATAACGTGTATTCTACCAGCAAGTGCTATACTGACCCTTTTGTTAGTAGTCTTAGAATTGGCTGTAGTTTACAGCTCTCTGCCATGGTCGAGTTCAGGTGTTCCAAGATGATCAATCCTGAATATTGTTAGGCATTCAATCAACCACGCAACTAACTAATAAATAAATAGTAAAGTTAGTTCTAACCCCTATTTATTTGGTACTGACTGTTTGGTTTCATGTCCGTTATTAAGTCGCAATAGTACATAGTACGCACGTTTTCAACTACAACATTATTGAAAAGAGTTCAATAATTAAGATGGGTAATGAGAAATTCAATAAAAAAAAATATAGGTTGTACATTGAAAATTAAATCAGGGGCAGAATGCAAACAGGATTGAGCTTCTAAAACTGTCATGACAATAAGGACGTGGCCGAAAAGTTGCCTTTAATAAAACACATCAGTGAATAAGTTTGTTTAAAGTTAGATGTATTTAAATGTTATCGAACTTTTGCCCCCCCCCCCCCAGGAATCCGAAATCAAGCAAATTGATGTTCTAGCAGTGTGGGATTAACTACCCACCTAGGATCTTATGTTTTTGAAGTTGAAGCCCATAGTTAGGTTCAGAAGGTTTGTGGCATTAAAACGTCTCGCTTTCCAAGCGTTCTGGCGAGTGGACAAGGATGTAGGTTGGGATGAATCTTGGGTATAGGTCTGAAAGATAGAATACGGAACGGAGATATCCGAAAAAAAACTAAGATAACGGACATTATGGAAAGAGCAGCGCAGCTGAAGTGGAAATGGGTGGGGCATGTATCTTACAAGATCAAGAAGGGTAGCTACCAAAACTAGTACACTGTAGACTCAGAGAGACGAAAAGAAGTGTAGGCAAACCACTACCGCACTGGATTGAAGATATAAAGGAATACACAGGAAAACAATGGTTTCAAATCGCACAAAACAGAAGCACATAGCATCAGAAGAGGCCTATGTCCAGCAATTGACCCAAACAGGCTGAAGAAGAAGAAGAAGAGAAGAAGAAGGTTCGGTGGTTTATATTTTGATTATAATATTATTAATAGTTCCTTTACGTCAAGATCTCTTTTTATTTAAACTTTTTATTAGTATAAAGATAAATTACCGCCTCATCATAAGTTATCCATCCTGACTTGAAATATAATGTAGAATACAATAATAGTGTTAAAGTTCGAGGAATGTATCAAAATATCCTAGAATTTTTTAATTTTTGGGAAAATGTGTGAATTTTTTGGAAAAAATCAAAATAATTTTTCTTTAAGTGGGTGTGTGAAATGGAATTTTTTTAATTGTGTATTTGAGTCGCATTTATGTTGATCTACCACTCAAAAGAATTTTTAACGCTAGGTCTAGACCATCCGATATAACACGACCTGAATAAACACTGCTACTTTTGTTGTTGCTAAATTTCTCTAATATTTCACAATTTGATGCACATAATTTTGGCATTAATAATCTTAAATCCTTCGAGCTAAGGCTCTCGAGATTTAGTCAGGTTATTAATGCCACAATTACGTCTCACCAAATCGATACTAAAATATTCTTAAAAATATCCGACTATTTATCAAACTCTTGTCATAGTATCTTTGAATATTTCCCTCACGTATAATTTACTCCTATGCTACAATGCAACTTCGTTAGGATTACAGCGATAATCCCATTGTACGTAATGAATTACAGCGGTAGTGGTATTATACACGAAAATATACCGACGTCAATAACGACGAGCAATTTGCGATCGAAGATCTCCCGTCGTCAATAGTAACGGACATTCTTGGGATATTTTGTTACTGAATGTGTTTGAGTTAATTACCGGAAATTTCTTCCCATTCGCGAATGTTTTGAGAAAATTATTCCCATATTCCACTAGGGAGGATTTTAAAAACCATCGTGACTCGAAAACATTTCCGGAAATGATTAAAGCACTGGGGAGATTACAAATGAAAATATCGCGTAGTCAATAACGACAGGAGATTTCTGATACCGTACAACAATTGTGTTCTCATCAGAACAAGATGCCTTTATTTTAATGGGACATTTCCGCAGTGGCAACCGAAACCCTGATGGAAGCTATTCCTTGCAGTCCTGCATTGAGCAGTTTTTAGAGGCTTTTTTCGATGTTAATATCGAATATGATGTATTTAAAAAACAGAAGTCACGTCTTATGACACGGTATAAAAACAAGCACTGTACTTGCAAAAGCAAGTCAACATGCAGGCCGACTGCTTTAGAAGTTGTTAATGATATTTAACAAAGAATGCAACAAAGTCCTAAAAAATATATTCCACAACTATCCGCTCAAACAGTTACGATTAAATCGACTGCGTTTATGTAATCAGAAATATGAACATAATTTTTTTACAGGTTTATCCATTGCTACTTGCCACAAAGCTTTAAAAACGACATTACATATGCATCCTTACAAAATTTCTTCTGTACCAAAATTACACGCACCCGACTCTAATCTTCGAGTGCAATATTGTCAATGGATCAACGAACGTTTAAACAACAATACTTTGTTAAACTTAACATTTCATTTAGAAGAAAAATGGATACATTTATTGGGTTACGTGAACGGTCAAAATTACAGAAGTTGGGAAACAGAAATCTATACATTTACAACGAAACATCCCCAAAAATTTGGTGTTTGGATGGTTATATACTAGAAGGAGGATAATTGGGCCTATTTTCTTTTATAAAAGCGCAAATGGAGAACGATATCGTGATATTCTGCATCCAGTTATTGAAGAAAATTTACATGACGATGAGCAACAACTAGGTTTTTTCCAGCAAGACGGAGCAACTGCACACACCGACAATGAAACTATCAGGTGTCTGAAACAATGTTTTAGCGACCGAATAATTAGTACAGGTTTGTGGCCTCCAAGAAGCCCTGACTATGTTTAATAAACGACTACGTACTCTCGAAGAATTGGAAGGAGCAATACAACAAGAAATAAATAATATAACTCCTATTGAATTTGAACGTGTCATTAAAAATATGAAGCGAAGAATTAATTTGTGCCTGGAAATGAATGGTGGTCATCTAGAGGACCTTTTGTAATAACAATAAATGATTGTTGTTTAAACGTTCGTTGAACCATTGACAATATTACACTCGAAGATTATAGTCATATGCATGTTATTTTTGTGCAGAAGAAATTTTGTAACGATGCAGTCTTTTTTAAAGCTTTGTGGCACGTACCAGTGGACCAACCTGTAAAAAAAATTATGTTCATATTTCTAGTTACATAAACGCAGTATATTTAATCATACCTGCTTGAGCGGATAGTTGTGGAATAAATTCTTTATTCCATTCTTTGTCGAATGTCATTAAGTACTTCTTCGGTTAAAACAGTCGGCCTGTCTGTTGACTTGCTTTTGCAAGTACTGTGCTTGTTTTCATACCGTGTAATAAGACGTGACTTATGTTTTTTTAAATACATCATATTCGATATTAACATCGGGAAAAGCCTCTAAAACTGCTCAATGCAGGACTAATACGGATAGCTCCAAGTTCCATCAGGGTTTCGGGTGCCACTGCGGAAAAGTGCCATTAAAATAAAGGCATCTTGTTCTGATGAGAACATGATTGTCGTATACTGTACAGCATCACTATACAAATTCAAATTAAAAATAAATGACAATTCACCTTAAAAAATGCTACCTTACATCACAATAACTTCGTAACCTTAAAATCTCTGAAAAGAACTTTTTTAAATGTTTAAATGTAGAGGAAATTCGAAAATAGAGCAAGCAAAAGTAATGCAAATATGAGGTATAAAACTAAATACTACGATTTAGTGATTTTTTTTCGACCTGCTAACATCTGCCAACCTAGAGCAACGCATTTGAAGCGCGAAATTTAAAATTGATCACGTGGTGGTCAAGCATTCACGAAAACTCTGTATTTGTGCATGTTTAGTATAAACATATGTATAAGTATTTGTTAGTTGTCTATATAAGATATTAAATTTGTCAATAGTTTAAGGTCTGAAGATGACAATTGTTTGTCGAAACGCCATTCTGTAACTAATTCATCATGTATCACTATCAAAAGAAAATATATAAATAAAATAATAACAAGTAGCTGTGGTAACAAACCATTAAGGTAAAACAGCAAACTTGATGTAAATTATAATCCCATAACTAAAATGTTCATTAAAGGCACATTCTGTTTTGTTTATAATTTTCGGATGTTTCAAAACATCTAATTTGTCTGTATTAAAAAATTGTAAAAATGTAATATAATATTATTTGGTGAAGTCATAAGGCGATTATTTACTATTAAATAATTAGAGAGAATTACAGGATGTGCAGTTCAATTTATAAATACCCGGCTTCAAAATGTCGTTACTTGAATCTTTGTTATTAAATTTAAGAACACTGTCCGTTAGTTTAGAAAATTACTTAGTACATCTTGTTATACTTGATCTAATATGTGATGTACTGTTTCTGATATTTTTCCAAAATATGAAACTGATATCTATTATTTTATGTCAGTTTTGGGCTAACTGGGTAAATGTTTTTGATAGATAATTTTTACTTTTAATGTTGTCATTTGCTTGTGCTATTCTTTCATAATTGGTACTTCTTTATTGGATTTGGTTTGGTTTAATGGTAATAACATTGATCTATGCACAGATGATCCATATTCAGCTAACTTATGCGTTTTATGGTGGCATAAATCTTTTGGAAATGTGTAGTCTGTATGTGTAGGTTTTTGGAATATGGAGAACCCAAATATCTATATTTTGTTCTTTCTTGGTGTAAATTTTGAATATTAATTATCTCATCAATACGATCTGACGAACTATCAAAACATGCTAAACATCTTCAACATTACGAAACCAAAAGAATTACCAGAAACATTTAATCCAAACATTTGGTATCCATAATGATATTAGATAAAATTGGCGACTGCCCGTAGGTAAACCATTGTTTTTATAAATATACCTTATTATTGAATGTGAAACCATTTTGATTCACACAGATATGAAATAATTAAATTAACCCCATTCTTATAACTTATAATTATTATTATATAAAAATTATTTAATAAACGCATACATGCGTGAGGAGATATTTTAGGAAACATGCTAGTAACATCACAACTTACAAGTTTATTATGTAGTGTTAATTTTACGTATTGTTGTTTATTAAGTAGTTCTAAAAAATTCTTAATAGAATGTTTTGAATTGTTTATTTGCTAAGATATTATTAGGTGTTTGGATGTATGAAACGAAACTACTGGTCTAATGGGTACATTTAGTTTTTGGATTTTTATGAAACCGAATAGTGTTGGTGCTTGTGGGCTCCTGTTTAAAATGTTTTGTTTCTCTAAATCCGTATAGCAGGTATTGTAATTTTTTAGACTTCGTTTCACATCGTTTTGAAATTTCTGAATTTCTGGTAATAACAATACCATTAACTTTCTGCATTTAATTATCTTTTGAAATAATTAATAAAGCGCTACCTTTATCTACCCAAACAGAAATTAGAATATTTATGTTAAGTTTATTCTTAACTTAGTTTAGTGAGTGTTGTTGCAAGTTTGGCCCTCTTTACAAAAACCCTTTCAGTAAGTTAGCAATTTGAAATATGGTGTAATAATTAAGATCATTTCTAAGAAGCGTTTCGCATTCTACTGTTAAAATCTCTTTAATATTGTTAAAACCTTTCTAGATCTAGTTCTATGTCTTCATTATTCAATTGAAAACTTGACAAATTTACGAATCATGTGTGAAAATTGTTGAAATTATTCTAATTTATGTTTGGTCTATGTTGATGTTGTTTTTGAATTTTATTTGTTTGTATGATGTTTTTTTTTGTTTGGTCTAGCGCTATTCACAAATATATCAAATTCAGCATTATGAATTTTATATACAAGATATATAAGTCCAGAATAAAGTACATTTAAATAATAACACCTTGAATTGGAATCTACATTTTAGCTTCTTCTTTAAACCGTCTTCCTTTAGTATTCTTGATTATCTTCTCAACTATCAAATTTTTAGTTTTAGAAGACAGGTTAACGTAAGTAGGTATCACCTTTCTCTTTAAGTATTTTTAGTTAAACTATACATTTTGACTTGCTGTTGCATATTGAATCATAAGCTTATACGGGGTGTTCCAGATTAAGGTACCGTAAATTGGGTAAAGTATTACAGATCTTGACGAGTTATTAAGAAAAGCTAAATAACATTTTTCGGTAAACCCCCTCGAATCCATTTTAGAGGGTGATGAAGTAAACTTGAAAAATACATATTTTCACTTACAGTAAAGACATTAACTTGAAAATAGGTACATGTTACTTGTCCGATGCGACGAATTAGTGCATTGTATTTCGATAAATTAGAATAATTCATTGGCGTATAATTAGCGGGTAATCAAGTAATTTGGAGCTAAACTTTTTGCACGCCCTACATATCATAAAAAGTTAAAACTCATAATTATTCCTCATACAGTTGGCTACAGAAGAGGTACTGTTAGTTCATCTCTGTAGAGCTCTCCATTTTCGAGATATTTCAAATTTAATTTACATATACATAAAAGCAATTTATTAATTAAATGCAATATGTGCAGTACTCTAAAAGCTAAAACTTAAAATACTGTAAGTAAGTAGGTGCAACAATAAAATTAAGGAACAAATTGAACGTGATAATTAACAGCTTCAAACACCAAAATATGTAAAATTTAGTTTGTGTCACACACATTATTTAAGTAACTGTTCAAAGTGACGTCCTCCAACTTGAATACATTTTCGGGCCCGTTTCCTAATCTGGTGAGTAGTTCTTTGTAGAGTAAATCTATCATGGGCCAAATCCCTAAAAGCATTTTCCATCCTCTCTCTTAGCTCTTGCACAGTATTAATAGGTTCAGAATAAACTTTCTGTTTTAAAAACCCCAAATTCCATAATCCATGGGGTTCAAGTCGGGTGATCGTGCTGGCCAATTAATCGGAACGTCCATTCCACGATCTATCTACCAACCAGTAAAATTAATATTCAACTAGTCCGTTGCTGTTAGTGAAAGCTATTAAATGTTCTCTTTAAAAAAAATAGTATATCGCACGCCAGTTAAATTCCTTTCTAAAATAAAATGTCCGATTAGCTGATTGTGTATTACTCCAGTCCAAACATTTATTTTAAATGTGTGCTGAAAACTGGTCGTTTTCGTGGCATGTGGGTTTTCATCTGACCACACATGCTCATTATGCATATTGAATATGCCATTTCTGGTAAAAAAATATTACTAACAAAGTCATTATTTCTTATGATTTGTCTCAGCAGCCGTTGGCAAAATTCAACTCTAGGTTCATAGCCTTCCGAACAGATCCTGAACTTGTTGCAGGTGAAAGGGCTTCAGCTGTTGGTCCTTTAGTATTCTCCAACAGGTTACCTTAGAAACTCCCGTTTGTAGCGATAGTCTTTTAGTACTTATTCTTGGATTCTCTTCTACTAAATTTTAAACATTTTCTTCATTTCTTAATGTACGTCTTGTTCTTTTGCTTCCAGGAAATCGAGCAGCAAATGAAACAGATCCAGTTTTTCTTATCCGCCTACCTACTACCACAAATGTTTTTCTATTGGGAGCAATTCGTCCAGATATTTATAAACATATGTTCTTACGGTCTTCTCAGAATTGGCTTGGCATTTCCCTAGTACTAAATGCATGTCAGCATATTCAGAAAATGTGTACGTTACCATGGTTGTACTTGATTATTAACAATAACCTTAGTTATGTATAGAATGATTATAAATTTTGACAACTACACCGAGTGATAAGAGCCTACTAAGATACGACGAGTATTTGTAACATGGAGATATCAATGATTTGTAGTTGTAGTTTTAATACATAGTAAACTCTAAACTATTATGAACACTACCTGTAATGAAAATTCATCTTTACGGAAAACCTGTAAACTTACTGTACTTCATTTGAATCATATTGTTTCAATTTCTACTTCGTAAAATAATACTTTGCATTTTTGCATTTAATTAATAAATTGCTTTCATGTATGTGTAAATTAAATTTGATATATCTCTACAGAGATGAACTAAGAATATCTTTACTGTGGCAAACTGTATGAGGAATAGTTATGAGTGTTAATTTTTATGATATACAGGGTGCTCAAAAAGTTACGCCAATAGATTATCCTAATTTGTCGAAATACAGAAATACGTCATATCGAACAAGTAACATGTACCTATTTTCAAGTTAATGACTACTTTAAGTGAAAATATGTAAAAAATATGTATTTTTAAAATTCACTTCATCACCCGTAAAATGGAAGAGGGGGTTACTGAAAAATGTTATTTAGCTTTTCTTAATAATATTGTACCAAATTTACGGTACTTTATCCTGAAACACCCTGTAGGATTTAGTTTGTTCTAATTTACATTTTTAACCTTGCTTCGTGGAATTCCATAAATAATAGCATTAATGCTTCAAATATAATTCCACAACGTTTTATATCAATTACTTCTCATCTCGTTTGAATTCGTGTATCATAATCAAAAGAAAATATATAAGTAAAATAATATGTAGTTATGGTAACAAATCATTAAGGTAAAACAGAATCATACTATAGAACATAATATAACATAAAATTTCCACTAAAGAAATTAGACCCGTTGGTTTTCTAGTTTTAAACAAAAAAATTAATACACAGAACAAGTTTGAGTTTTCCATATTCAAAAACCCTACACATCCAGACATTACAATTCCAAACGATTCATGTCACCATAAAACACTGAAAATTAGCTGGATACAGATCGTTAGCACAAAGAGCAATGTCATTAACACTGAACCTATCAAATTTCAATAACAAAAATAGCTACTGTGACGTAACTCAAGTATTACAAAAAACAGGTATAGAATAGCTTTCAAAACTAATGCCAATGTTCTTAAATGTTTATTTAATGACAGTATGCTAACAACCTCTTGAAATCTGATATCTATAAACTGAACTGCACACCCTGCAGTTCTATTTATGTTGGTCAAATACTTAGGAACTTTCATATTATATACAGAAAGCACATTAAGTGTTGCAAAAACAAAAACACAGACAATTAAAATTGAGAAAAGAATTAGATGTTCTGAAAGCATTTGTAACATAAAATTTATAATATATTATAAACCATAATAATTTGTTTAAGGTTGATACATTCCTTAAATAAAACCATATTACTATTAGCAACTAGTGACGCCCTCACATTTCTTAAAGTGATTTGTATCAAGGTATAAGTGATTGGATATCACCAACGGTTCTATAACATAGCTTCACTCACATGCGCTATGTAACCACCTTTCTAAAATCCCTGAATTTGTTTGCGGCCAAATGAAAGATACGGTTTTCTCTCTCATCTGATTATGTTATGTTTGAAGAAGTTCCACGAACTTTATCACTATCCCTCTGCAATACAAATTCTAACTTAGCTTTATAAGCATCTAATTCCTTAATAATCTTCTTCCCATTATAATATGCTGGTTCGTTACTAATGTTTTCACTGAATTATTATTAAACAAGTTGTATGAAACATCCTTTAATACGACAGGTTACGTTACAATTTCGTGCACGATATGGTCATGTCGTGACACATTTTCTGTAGTGGCATATATGTACAAACATCATTAGTTATATACTGGCCTGTGATGCAATTACGAAACATTCAATTTCATTCCATTTCGATAAAATAAGTAAAACACATCTAAAAGTTAAACTAGTTAAATTACTTAGTATGCAAATATGCAATAACAATTATTTCAATATAAATAAACCAATGTACTAAAGGAATTGTAAAGTCATGCATTCTTATCAACACACTTTCACTATTATAAATAGAAGTAACTATGTAAAACTAGAACAGTCTATAAAGAGTTGATAAACAGATTATGAACAGATTGTAAACATGTACTCTTGTCGTTAAGTACATCATTGTGAATGTGTACAATAAATAATAAATTCTAAAACATGTGAGAATAAATATTAGTACCACTCTAACCGTAAACAAACACCAATTGGGGTTAAATACTACAGGCCGCCATAAATAAATGAACACACAGTAAACGCTGATGTATTTTAATGAAATTTTCAGAAAACGTGTATCTTATTTCTATTAATAAACGATGAAAATTTTAGTAAGATACAAATATTATTAACACTAATAATTCGTAGTTCCTACTCTGTTTCTCATACATTTAGCTAGCCGATTACGCATAGTTGAAATGAGTAAATCTGTGTTAACCTGAGGTATACTATCCCACGTTATTGAAGATCATCTACATTTTTTGGGAGTGACTGGGGATCATTTATTCTCCGTCCTACCATATCGCACAAATGTTCGATTGGTTGCATGTCGATGCAACCAAATTGAAGCTTTTCTTTTCTTTGGTACATCTCTTTGACGCATATCCTGCACCGGCTATTTCTGCATCGCTATCAGTACGTCTGGTTATCTTCTCGGTTTCAAATTTTTCCGTACTTGACCAATATAGCACATTGCTTCGTTCCGAAGCTGATTCGATGGTACGTACATTAAATAAGGTTTTAGCGGATTTCTGTTTTGCAATGGTATACATGTTGGGACACGCTCAATAGCACGGAGTTACAGACTAAAGCATCGCTTCGTAGAAATATGTGCATTAATATAAATTACATGTTTTAAAAGTATTTTAAATATATGCTGTTTTTTTAATAGAACACCCTGTATCTTAAACCAATTTTAGATTGCAAGTAAAAAGTGAACTAACTTTGCTCAAGCTTCTCTACACCTGAATGTAGCCGTTATTACAACACTTTTTTTTGAGAATGTGAGATTTATTTTTAACATTGTATTATTGAAATTAATACACATTAAGCAGATACTTATACAAATTTGCATACTTAGTACCAAATGTAATATTTACATCTTCCAAAAGTTATACAGGGTGTTCTCCTACTGTAGTGTACAATTTATTTTTATCAGTTTAAGTGGAATACCATGTATGTTAATGCAATTTTGAATTTTATTAAAAAAAGTCAATTTTGTTCAAGCTTCCCTTTACCTAAGTGTAGCTGCTTTCAGATACAATTCAATTCCAAAAGTTATTCCTGTAGTGTATAATTTCCTTTTATCAGTTTAAATTATGTTTAATGCAATTTTAAATTTTACTTAAAAAAATAAGTCAATTTTGTTAAAGATTACCTAGAACTAAGTCTAGACGTTTTTTTTTAAAAACGTTAGAAGTACTGTTTCAATTTTAGTCTATGGAAACGTATTATATAGAAATTTGTGTAACAGTTAATTTCATGCAAGTTCGTTTCAATAAATAACGACTACATTTAGGTATAGAGAACCTGTACGACAATTTGTAGGCATTCCACTTAAATTAACAAAGTTATAACAAACTAATGAAAGGAAATTATACACCACAATAGCTAACGTACTGTATACGTTTTGGAAGATATAATTATATTAACATTTATGAACATTTTATAAATTTGTATAGGTATATACCACATATATTTGGAACACTGTGTATATTTCAAAATAATTTTAAAATTTGGTCTATATCAATGCACATTTACCTACAAAAACGATTCCTGAACAAAATGATCCTTTAGTCTGTACACTCAGCGCCGTTGATCGTATAAGGTTGCCGTCACCTTAAGTAAATATACAAGCGAGCTTTTTATCGTAATTTCATATTTCATATTTAATTCATTTTCCTACTATTACACGGTAAAGGCGCATAAATTTTTGCGTACAGTCATTTTTCACGATAAAGTGCACATCGCATAATATAATTTCTGGCCAACAGCAGAAAATACTTGCAATTACGTAGACTATGTATACAAGGAGTTATTGTAAGTAAAAAAGAAGTCAAAACACCATGGCTAGAAAATGGAAACGACATGGTATTTTTTATTTGGTGTACCGTGAAAAAAAAGGGAAAAAGTTGAATAGCATTTAAACATGCGCACCTTACTTTATCGTAAGTGAACATGTGTAAGTAACATAAGAGGTCCACTACCTTATAAATAGGTTATAAAACAGTTACATAAAGGTAACTTGAATAGATATACCACCTTTATCCCGCCACATTTAGTAATGACGATTTTATAAGCTGGTAATGTAAAGGATTTCATTTCACTTACGTTACTATCTCTTATAAATAGCCGGTTATATTTTGGCCATTTTAACCATGAATAACACCGAAATGGGAAAAGACACCGTCTTTTGTTATACCGAAAATGGGCGACCCTGTATGCTTTCCAACATTCTTAAAGTTCTATCCTTCGCCTTTCAAATTATGATAAAATAACTTAAATTAAAGCCATTCAAAATTCAAACTTTACAAGAAGTAAATGTAACTGACTTTTCAAAAAGGGTGGAGGACTAAAAATTTAATAAGGAACAATACACATAAACTAATAACGTCAGACGAAGCTACCTTTCATCTGATTGGAAAAGTAAATAAGCATAACTGTAGTCTCGAAGCAAAAAACATACTGACCATTTTTTTTCGTGTACTAATTGTAACCCCTTTCACCTATGTGTATATACTGGAACTATTTTTAGCCCCAATTGCAACAAGAATTAAAAGTCTATTAAATTCCGTTGATTTTCAACAAGATGGGGCATCATCTCACTATTCTCACAACACTAGGGATTCATTGAACACCGTTTTTGGAACCCGATGGATTGGAAGATGGGAGCCTATGATATGTGGAAGAACCTTGCAATTAAAAATTAATATCTGAAACAACAGAAATCATTCATGAAGAATTTTTAGGTAAAAGTTTTTTACAATTTTAAATATATGTATTCAAGTCGATAGAAGCCATTTTCAACACTTACAGTAGATTTTTAAAATTATTAAAGCCTTTATTTTATGAATAATCTGTAGCTTTGTTATTGTAAAATCTCTACCTTCTTGTAACAAATTCCCATTGTTTACTATTATTCTCTTTTTAAGTGTTAAGGATCCTGTACTCCAAAATTTTCTGTCAACGCGGCATACTCAACATACCAATTCTCTGTCCATAGGCGACTTTTCATTTAAATAGTATGCTTAATCGATTTGCAGGCAATTATTTTGAAGGCCTATAAATTAGTTATTTTTTGTAATCGTAACTTTTCTGAATGAGAAATGATTGAACTTCAAGAATATTACAAAAGATACAGGGTATTCCATCCAATATAACAGTTTTCTTACACCCGGAAATCGGCCACTTCATTTGCGGTATAACATAAGACAGTAACAGATAGAATAGTGCAAAAAAAAAAACTTTCCGAAAATCCAAACCCATTTGCGAAATCCTCACTTTGCTATCTTTTCCCATTCC
The DNA here is from genome assembly GCA_036346205.1 of Vesta saturnalis. Taxonomy (NCBI): domain Eukaryota; kingdom Metazoa; phylum Arthropoda; class Insecta; order Coleoptera; family Lampyridae; genus Vesta; species Vesta saturnalis. Next base: position 785,279 of record JARFJB010002221.1, read on the forward strand.
GACCTTATTCAAATGGGCCAAAATATGGCCGACCACCTTTTGTTTTACTTCTTACAGAGGTACAACACGAAAAAGGTCGCGTAAATTTTTCAGAAACTGCAATTTAAATTAAAGGCATTGGACTGGTGATGCAACTATTTTGAACTATGTTTATATTACTAAACTTCTCTTATTTCGTAATGGTAGCGTATTAGTTACTCTTACAAAGCGCAAAATATTCATTGGATGTGGTATTTTTTAAATTAAGTGTTACCTGGGTTCATAAATGCAACAATACCTTAATCTCTTATGATCCATATTTTGCTCCTGAAACAGTCTATATTTTGGTTCAAAAGCGTTAGGAAGCATGGTTGGTTAAATTTCTCTACGAACGCATAATTTTACTTTCTTAAGATAAACTAACGAAAATTATCTTGAAGCAAATACATTTCAAAATAGATCTTCCTTACCAAGAATCAAAGCTGTGTTCACACGAAAACTGGAATAGTAACTGAATTATAATAATATCGTATGCAACCCCCAAATTGATTGTTTGATTGGTATGTTTTTGTTTATAAAAAACCGTGATGGAATGCAATTGAGCGGTTTGATTAAAATTTTTTGAAATATATCAGATTTATTTTATTTCTGCCGTAGTCTAATAATAGTGATATAATAGAAACTGCTTATACACAACGTGAATTAGCATTCATTTCTATGAATGAATCAACTTCTTTGGTTTGTGGAGCAGAAGTACATCGTCCAGAAATTGCTTCCACCGGCATATGCTATTCCAACATCACACTGTTTAAAATGCTTAATTTTTACTAGAATCCTCTCGGTTTCTTTACTTTATTGCTTACTATCATAACTTCAGCTTGGCTTTTGAAAATAATACTTTTGTACCATATTAAAGGTTTTATCGCATTAAATCGAAGCTTCACGATGGTCTTAACGTATGGATTCAATCAAATAGTGCATAATTTTCATTAACCACTTTCTTACCTTTCATGAAATAAGATAGAGTCCTTCGAACATGTCAATTACGTCCATGTGCTTATTGTAGTGAAGTGCATTGCTTTACGACCTTTACTGATTTTTTTCAAGATTTTCTATCGGTGTGGTTATGTATTATGAACGCATGTATTACCTTGTCATTTCACTTCACCTCTGAAATGGCATAATTTAGTCTTTGCCTTTCATTTGGATTTTTATCTTATTTGCATTCCGTAAGAAAACCCTAACGGTTAACCTCAAGGGTTCTGCAACAGAACAAATAGTAAGATAACATTTTACTAGGTAAAAGAAATCCGAGTATAATTCTCCTCTGTGGTATCAAATACAGTTTTAGCACTTAAGGTTAGACAGTACAAACATTTTATTTCGGAACGAAGTATTTAACGTTTATTTAAATGTTTAAAAAAGTGAACTCGAATTTATGCAAATGAGTTTCGATAGCAATGAAAAGTTTCTATTGTTACTTGCTATAAAACTCTTACAGTCTAATGATCGTTTATAACCGGCCGCCACAATAATAATGAACTGAAGTGCGTTAGATGTGTTGCCTACCATCAACACAAAATTATCACTGTGAGGTGTCAAAACTTGAGTCGTTTTTCCATGATAACTTATCTATAAATACGTTTAGGACAATTCCCAAAAATACTATAAGTTTATAACATTAATAGCCAGGCAATAACGCCAGGAAAATTTGTTTTCTTTACTATTTTTCAAAATGCCAGCCTTTCACGTTTCTTCTTAAAAAGCATTATTTCCAAAAATTTATAAAAAAAGCCGGCGTTGTTACCTTCTAAAGCATTCACCTTTCAAGGGACTGTTCGACCCCTCCCACAGCTTCAACCTAAATCTAGATTTCGTGTAACAAAGTCAAGCATTTTATAGTGTACTATCCACCCTTAAACCAAACTCCTTAAAGTCATAATAAATATGATTTCTCTTCATACTTGTTAAGCTTACATACATCCCTTTACAGAACATCAATCAATCCAGTTGGAATTCGATCTTAATGGACTTCATTGCATGTATTGTCACGTGTGGATGAAATTTTCCGTAGTGTTTTTTTTTATTTGAGTAACAGGGTATAACAGGATGTATGTGCATTGCAATTCTAGATAGCAAGTCTGTTTTTTTTCCTGGAAAATGTCCACTATACAATTTCAGTACGGAAGATTTTTATGTGACGATTAAAAGGATGACGTGATCTTGTGGGAAAAGGGGATTTTTTGCTTGGGTTAGTTAGTCGAAGTCAAGCTGTAGAAGAAGGAGGTGGTTGGACGCTAAACGTGTGATGTGAACTTGGGACGCATTAAATTAACTTACATTCTACCGGGGTATTTGAAGCGGTCGTTTGTAAGTTTTCCCGTTCACCTAATGTGTGTCATAAAGAGAATTCAATCATCTTGGGGATATTTTGTGTTGTATTTTGTTAGTCGGAAGTGCCATTTCCGTGTCCATTGAAGAGACTTAGTCTTAATTTTGTGCTATATCCTCCTATTTGAGTTAAATCGAGCTTTTGCATCACGAAAGTATATACACGTTCACAGCTGTTCAAACAAATAAAAGTTTTCTGTAAATATATGTATATATGTATGTATTAATCCAGTTGACACAGTCATTAATTAGCAGGTTTTGGTTTAAATATTTTCGCCACTAAATTTGTGTTAATATAATTTGAACTCAGTCAGATCATTGAAAGTTGCCGTATTGGAAGGAAGTACCAAAGTGATTCAAGAGTTATTGGAATCCACTGATCAATTACCAATAGAGTCAATTGCACGAGTATTACCTATATCGCTGTGCAAAGGAAAGGGGAGAATTTAGATTTGTTCATAGAAGCATTTCCCAGCAGACATTTAAATTGATTACGTTCCTTGTGCATAATGTTCTCCTGCGGCTTGTCTTCTAGCTTTAAATAGGAAAATAATTATTGATAGCTAATGGGGGCTTCGTATAAGAACAGACCTGGAGAGAAGTGTAAATCAATTACAAGGTTACGCTAATTGCAATAGCTAGGATTGAATCTGTAATAAAACAAAATTCTAAAATTAATTTCTTATCCTCGCAAATAAAACCTCCACTTCCATAACCCATCAATTTGTGTATGATTTCCCACTGTACTCCCCATTGCAGTGCTCACCTTCACCCATCACTGTAAAAACAACATTCATTGTCATTCCACCTTTTTAGTGTCTGTCCCAATAAGTAGATGTTTCGGATAGTCAGCTTGTATGTTTCCCTTTGAAGTTATTTTATTTGATTTCACACTCGTGGAAATCGAGATGCACTCTTTTGATGTAACTTTCTGGGAAATACCCTGAGGATTGAATTCTCCTTATTCACGTGCTCAAAACAGGAGCAATACTACCCCTGAGACATTCTAGTGCCATTTCTTATATATCTTGAGGATTAGCCCTTTCCAACACTCACACACCAAACCTCACGTTTTTGAGTTGCTTCTCTATAAAAACTAGACACTACCTCAGTCCTGACATTGCAAAGATGTGAGATACTTGAATCAGACTACATCAACGTATATCTTTCAATAAGTATGTTATTATGTACCGGGTGGCCAACTAAGAACGGCCGTCGGCCATATCTCAGAAATGGATTATAGCACAGGTTCGGGAAAAAAGTTTTTATACCGAAAGTGGCCTCCGCTAGAGGGCGTATTTGACAGTTAAAATTTTAAAAACCAAATTTTTCAAAATTTACTCAAAGGGGCATATTAAATATTATAATCTGATTCCTCGACAAATTCTGCATATTTTTATTTGACAAGTTTTAGTCTATCTCTTCAAATAAGGGGTGGGGAGAGTGGGAACCTTGTTACGAAAAAACGCCTTTAATTCAGGTTCTGCTTGACCGATTTTAATAAACTTGATGTTGTTTGAAAGAGCTTTTGTTACACAACAGAAAATTTGTAAATTTCAAGTAATCTGATTAATAACATAAATGCTAGAGGGCGCTGTTCAATATTTTTTTAATATTGTGTTTTATCTTTACAATTTTAAATGGAAGCATAAAAATTTAAGTAGGTCTTTAAAAAGTAGACTAAATTAGTAATAAAACAGTGAAAGCTGCAAATCGATATCTTTTTCATATCCTGAGATATCGTCAGAAACAGGTAAATGGCGGGAATTGTTCTTCCAACGTCTAGTAGGCTAGTTCGCGTTACCGGAAATTATTAAATTTAGCCTGGATGAAAAGATCTTACATTGGTCTGCAGCAATTAGAACTGTTATCATACTAATGTTATGGTTGCCGCTAGATTACCTAAATGTAATGCTGTCGCTACTAACAATGAGAACAAATTATAAAATAATAATGTGATAAATCTAACATTTTTTTAATTATATAAGAATGTTATATTTGTTTTCAAGCGATGTGTTAGTAAATCAAAAGTCGTCTTTTCGTAACAAGGTTCCCACTCTCCCCACCCTTGTTTGAAGAGATAGACTAAAACTTGTCAAATAAAAATATGCAGAATTTGTCGAGGAATCTGATTATAATATTTAATATGCCCCTAAATTGAGTAAATTTTGCTTTTTAAAATTTTAACTGTCAAATACGCCCTCTAGCGGTGGACCTACAATTCTGAAAATAATTTCCAGGCGTTTCTCGAGGTCACTTTTGTTATAAAAATTTTTTTCCCAAACCTGTGCTATAATCCATTCCTGAGATTTGGCCGACGGCCGTTCTTAGTTGGCCACCCGGTACGTAGCCACCTCTGCTCCATACGGAATTATTTACATAAATAATACCAAGGAAATAGTATAACCGTATTGTTATAGTTATCAAAAGAATAAATTATACTTACCCATTAATTCAAAAGGAAGTTTTCGAGTTGTTTTCGAATCAAACGAACAATAACCCGTCAGTTCTGGTTGGATCATCAATTTTAACGAAATGCAACCTCTCCTTCTTAAAAACTGCCTAATAAATACTGGAAACCACTTTGAATCTAACAATCTTAACGAAATAACTTTTTCGAACTGTCTTATAAATTCTGCTTGCTTCTCTAGTCTTCTACTATGACCTTCCTCTTGTAATCCTTGAATATCACTTACAGCTACACCCACCATCAAATTCATTAAAACAATACTGGCAAGTATTATAAAACACATAAATATTATTCTAGAAGTTAATCGTAATCGTGAAGTTGTCACTTCAGCTCGATTTTTAAACAAGTCTGAGTATTCAAATTCTCCCATCATCATGACAGTGGTTTTTACTATAGAATGCCAAGGATTAGTAAATTCGTCGAAGCCATAAAATTGAATTGAAAAGCTAAGCGCAAATCCTATTACAAGACATACAAATGTTAATAGTACCTAAAAATTAAATTTTAGGTTTTCGTATTTAAATGACAAGCTAGTTTTTTAAAATTACTTTCAGTATATTCTGCAAAACTGCCGCAAACATTAAGGCGTAATAACCATATGATGGCGACCGTCCGATTAATAACATTAATTCACACCACGATAACAAAACTGCAAGACTTGCACAATGTAATGTCCATTCTGGTATTTCTGAAAGAATATCGTTACAATTTAGTCAATTTGCTTGAATAAACAGTTATACCTTCGTATGACTTTGCTGGAAGACCTTTGTTACTACTAAATCCTGAAATTGCAATTACAAAGGATAATACTGTAGTTGTTAAGTTAATCCATAATTCATGCTGTCTAAAGAAATGCTTTCTAATTGATAAAACGAACTGAAACAAAATTATGTTAGATTTCAAAGCGCACTTTAATACTCTTACACTATTATGTATTTAAGTTATTATTTAATTATGGAATTTAAAATCCCTTCAGTATGGTTAAATTATTTATTGTGCATTTACTATTAAATAAGGGTAACAAGAATGAATACAGATTATTTACCAGTTTTTCGCTGAAGGTAATGATAAAATTTTTTTGATGATTACTTTAATATAATCGAATGGAGCTTTAATAGCGTACAAGCAACTAAGATTTCTGTATAATTGAAGCATCATAAAACGCAAAACTGTAGCAACCTAATAATTATTTAAAACAAAACGGGGGATCCATTATAAAGATAATTCCAAACAAAGAAACCCTATTTGAAATTACGTTTTACGTTTGCGACTTAATTCAGAATTTAGTTCAAATAAGATTATAAGGGTGTTACAAGCGACTGTCTGTCTTGACTAAAGAACATTACACAAGGAAATGAAATATGCTTGTATCCTAAAAGTGTACTAGAAATGATCTTTACTTACTAATATTAAAATTACTTTTCTCATCATTTGATTAGAAATAAAATCATATTTAATGCCATAAAACAAGAATTGAAGTCTTCTTGTAGTTTAATGCCTCATATTTAACTAACTTCTATTATTATCAGGGTATTACGGTATTATAACGATAGGACACATTCTAGGATATAATGCAATAAAACGTTATTTTAGTTTTGTTTCAACAAAAGCTGTTTAGTCTGAGTAATCTATATATTATTACACTCTATTATATTGTAGTATGCTATGTATGTTGTATTTTATCGAACTTTACTGAAATGCATTATGCTGTATCATGCTGTGCCGTACCATATCGTTCTGTACCGCACCGCATTATTTTTCATTATACTACATTGCATTAAATTCCATTACATTACATAACATTGCATTACATAGTATTAAATTACATTGTATTACTGTTACACAGTATTGCACTGGATTACATTGCATTATATTGCATTACACAGCATTACATTGCTTGCATTACTTTCATTAGATTGGATTAGATGCCATTGCATCACGTTGCTTTAGAAAACACTGCATTACAATGCAACATATTGGATCCTATTTCGTTACTTTGCACTGCATTACATTACATTGAATTGCATTACATTGCATTGTATTGCATCACACTGCATTGCGTTGCTTTGAATTGCATTACATTGCATTGCATTACATTGTATTGCATTACATTGCATTACAATGCATTACATTGCATTACATTGCATTACATTGCATTACATTGCATTACATTGCATTACATTGCATTACATTGCATTACATTGCATTACATTGCATTACATTGCATTACATTGCATTACATTGCATTACATTGCATTACATTGCATTACATTGCATTACATTGCATTACATTGCATTACATTGCATTACATTGCATTACATTGCATTACATTGCATTACATTGCATTACATTGCATTACATTGCATTACATTGCAATACATTGCATTAAATTGCATTACATTGCATTATATTGCATTACATTGCATTACATTGCATTACATTGCATTACATTGCATTACATTGCATTACATTACATTGCATTACATTGCATTACATTGCATTACATTGCATTACATTGAATTACATTGCATTACATTGCATTACATTGCTTTACATTGCATTACATTGCATTACATTGCATTACATTGCATTACATTGCATTACATTGCATTACATTGCATTACATTGCATTGCATTGCATTACGTTGCATTACATTGCATTACATTGCATTACATTGCATTACATTGCATTACATTGCATTACATTGCATTACATTGCATTACATTGCATTACATTGCATTACATTGCATTACATTGCGTTACATTGCATTACATTGCATTACATTGCATTACATTGCATTACATTGCATTACATTGCATTACATTGCATTACATTGCATTACATTGCATTACATTGCATTACATTGCATTACATTGCATTACATTGCATTACATTACATTACATTGCATTACGTTGCATTACATTGCATTACATTGCATTATATTGCATTACATTGCATTACATTGCATTACATTGCATTACATTGCATTACATTGCATTACATTGCATTACATTGCATTAAATTGCATTACATTGCATTACATTGCATTACATTGCATTACATTGCATTACATTGCATTACATTGCATGACATTGCATTACATTGCATCGCAATGCATTACATTGCATTATATTCAGTTAAAAGTAAAAGCAAGTTCCTTTAAACTTTCTGTTGGCGTTAGTCATAGACCCCCGTACAGCAGTGTATTCTCACAATATATAACTCTAAATATACTCTTGGTAATATAATGTTAATCTTTTGTAGATTTTAGCATCGCTATTTTGAACACTCATCTCCAAAGTACACATTATATATAATCAAGTTTAATAACACAGTTGTGCAATACCTATCCCGGATATTATGTACTTCATCGACGTTAATCTATTTACTTTCCGTTTGAAATATAGAATTAACAGAATAGTGGTATAGTGGTATTCGAATCATGATGCCTTCGGAGTTGCTATGAAGTTATGCTGTAAACGTTGTAATTCAGTTTTAAAAGTATAGCACTTTAAATTTGGTAATACCGATATGCCATGGTTAACGCCGAATGTTACTCTGATGCAATCTTTACGCGAACAAAAGTTTATCTGATTTTAAACAACTTGCAAAGCTTACAAAGAACTACGCAATATGGTTAATAGTTTAATAAAAACGATAAACATGCTTGTTTCGAATGCAAATTATTTCATGCTAGAACAACAGTTCTAGTAGACATGCTAAAATACCCACCCATCTACATAATGCTGAAAAGTTCAACTATTATTTTGTACATTCCACAGCCATAAATTATAACTTGTATCCGGATATTATAGAATATTATAAAACCAAGAAAGTCAGTTCTGAAAACTTTTCATTAAGCATAACACCGCACAATATATAATAAACGCGGTTAAAGGTAATGCCGCTGGTGTAGATAGATTATCGATCCACTTGCTCATATTATACATTCCGCATATTTTATCGCATATTACAAATATTATTGATCATTACCTCATTGAAGATGTTTCTCCATCTGCGTGAAAACACGCATTAGTTACGCTAGTATGTGTTTTATCTGTTCTATCTAGAATTTTAGAAAAAATTGTTGACATGCAATAACGTTGCATAATATTTAAGCAGGCCTTCAATCTGGGTTTAGACCTGGTTATAGCTCTAAAACTGCAGTGAGTAATGTACTTATGACATCGTCAGCAATACTGACAAAAAAGGTTTAACAGATTTAACCATTACTAGACTATTCAAAAGCAATCAATTTTTGTTTTAAAGTTGCAATACATTACATTACATTCGATTTGACGTTCTACATTGTTACCTTACTAGTTTTCAGTTTGAGATTTGTTAAGACTCATCTTTACTTAAACTTTACAAACAACTTACTCCTGCCATGTCCTGAAGATGACGCTGTGATTAGGAAGCACTAGAAAAGCAGTATCCATGTTTTTAAAAATCAACACAGAAATCCGTGGAAACCTATTATTTACTTTTTTCGTGAATAGTCAAGAGAAATAATAGTTTTATACCGTATCCATGATACAATAGAATAATAAAGGCAATTCGACACTTATGCATAATAAGCAGATCAATTTATTACGAAATCGCCTGGGAACTAATGGTTTGGACAGCATCAAACTTTTATATTATTTACGAGGGTGGCTGTGGAAGTTTAGTTTCGTGTCACTTTCGTGTTAAGTTCTATTCAGATTCGGATATGCAATGATATCTTTGATGTGTGTAAACATGTAGTGTTATCTAGTGCTGTTTTCTCTTTGAGTGAAGAGAATCTGCAGCATAACCCCAAATTTAATGTAAAAAAATTCCTATCAAATCACTTAAATAGGTATGAAGAAGATTTGAGGACAGCTAAGTAACTTTTTGTAACCCGGGGTTATTTACAGTGATTTTTCTAGACGAAGTTTTATGAACTGCGTAGTTTTTTCGTAGATTGTCACTGCCTTTACGTAAATTGTTTACTAAATTTAAATCATCAGAAAAACCTTTAAAAAGGTTATCTACGACATAACTCCCCAATGTTTACCTACTAACCAGGAGAGACCAACCAACGATCCGGACGTCGCCAACAGGAGCTAACCTATCCTCAAATTGTATTACGTTTCCCTAAGCGAGGTCTCATGAGGTATTTTCTATCCAAGAAGTTCTTCAGCTCCTGACCAGTCACCGCCTAGTGCACAATCTCGCGTATATCTGCACTAATACAAAACACAGTCGGATAGACGAGAAGTTAACCTATACAGACGACAAACGTTAAAGTATCTCTAGAAGGAACGGGAAGTCGTACTCTTGTAGCGTTAAGATATAACAGACATGAAGGTAGTGTGTGAAAGCTGACCATTAATTACTTCCATTACGAATTCCAGTCTTAAAATCCCGCTATTCCAATTGGATACTGAGAATACTTAAAGCCTATTTTCCTCGTTCATAAATATTTTTCTGAATGGAAAAACCCACCTTAACCGAAATCCATGTCGTCTTTCAATAATAACTATATAATAATAATAATAATAATAACAATAATAATAATAATAATAATATGTGTTATTACCTACTCAGCATCTTCATCTTTTACAAAGTATAAACTTAATATTAGTTAATTCATTCCTTAGTTCACCTTGTATAACTGGCATGTATAAATTATAACGCTCCCTTTATTAAAGTACTTGTCCTTGCATGATTTAAACCACCAAAAAATGTTCATGAAGCCTCCAATAAACTTAGTAAACCTTAAAAGTAAAGCTGACATTGAAAGGAATAAGCCTTGTCAACATTTAAACAAAGAAACTGAAACCGACACATTGTATTAAGTTAACGTATATCGAACAGGTTTTTTTTATTTTTCTCTAAATAATTATTTATGGTTTACCTCAGTTACTAATAAATTTTCTTTCAGTACCTACGCATCCCATCTCTAGGAAATCACTAAGGAGGATCTCGACCGTCCATACAGAAGCTATTATAAAGCTCCCCTCCCGCACAGCACGCCGAATTGTAATTAAGTACATTATTTTTAAATTGTACCTTGGTTTCTAGTTTTTACTTCTGTATGCGCTAAGTGAAGAAAAGTATTGTTTTGTGAAAAGAGTCTATCTCAATTTTTCAAAGGATTTATACGTTTTCAGCATTTTGAAAACCACCTAGACCAATTTCCACTTACCTAAGTGTGTGTGTGCGTGAGTGTGCGTGTGTACGTGTGTGCGTGTATGCGTGTGCGCGTGTGCGCGTGCATGCGTGTGTGCGTGTGTGTGTTGTGTGTATTTGTGTGTGTTTGTGTGTGTGTGTGTGTGTGTGTGTGTGTGTGTGTGTGTGTGTGTGTGTGTGTGTGTGTGTGTGTGTTGTGTGTGTGTGTGTGTGTGTGTGTGTGAGTGCGTCCGTGCGTGCGTGAGTGAGTGCATCCATGCGTGCGTACGTGCGTGAGTGGTTGCCTGGGTGGGTAGGTGCGTGAGTGGGTGTGTGCGTGCGGGTGTGTGTGTGTGTGTTTGTTTGTTATTGTGTGTGTGCGTGTGTTTGTTGTGTGTGTGTGTGTGTGTGTGTGTGTGTGTGTGTGTGTGTGTGTGTGTGTGTGTGTGTGTGTGTGTGTGTGTGTGTGTGTGTGTGTGTGTGTGTGTGTGTGTGTGTGTGTGTGTGTGTGTGTGTGTGTGTGTTGTTTGTTTGTGTGTGTGTGTGTGTGTGTGTGTGTGTGTGTGTGTGTGTGTGTGTGTGTGTGTGTGTGTGTGTGTGTGTGTGTGTGTTGTGTGTGTGTGTGTGTGTGTGTGTGTGTGTGTGTGTGTGTGTGTGTGTGTGTGTGTGTGTGTGTGTGTGTGTATGTGTGTGTGTGTGTGTGTGTTGTGTGTGTGTGTGTGTGTGTGTGTGTGTGTGTGTGTGTGTGTGTGTGTGTGTGTGTTGTGTGTGTGTGTGTGTGTGTGTGTGTGTGTGTGTGTGTGTGTGTGTATTTTTGTATGCGTGTGTGCGTATGCGTATGGGTGCGGATGTGGGTGTGGGTGTACGTGTGGGTGTGCGTGTGCGTGCTCGTGCTCGTGCGTGTGTGTGCGTATATGTGTGTGTGTGAGAGAGAGAGTTGGTGAATGTGGTTTTTTAATAATAATTGCGGTCCCAAACCGGCTATACCCACCCAAACCGTGCTAAAGCACTCACGAACACTTAGGAGGATGGATAGGATGCCTATGAACGGCTACTTTAAATTTTTCCATATCATAAGTGAGACGAAAGCAGGAACCAGCTAGATATTTCCAGAGTTTGGAAACCATGTAGAAAAATGTTGATTGCGCACGGTCGCTATGACAAGTACAGAATTGTACTGTATATTGACGATGTGAATTAGCGAAGCGCGTATTTTTATTTTAATTAATTGTGGACCTGAACAGACTAAATATGTCATATCAGGAACAATTAGGACTAGTCCTAACAGAGGCGACCCGGAATGGTATCAAAGAATGTAATTCAGCAGTACAATAGACATTGTAATACCGATAATACAAAGAAAGGGCTGAAACGATTCTTTTGTACTTATGGGACTGTGTGTCAGAAGTTAAGGACATGTCATTTATGAGCCTAATCGCACTTTTTTTAATACAATGAACGATATCGGGAGCACTGCTGTCAGCAAGGAAATTCTGTATTTCGTCTTTTGTAAAGGAAACTAGTAACCCAATTGATGAGCATCCCTTTGACTCAAACGAGGTGAGTTTGACAAGTAAACACTTATGCCAAACTTGTTCAACAGCTTTTGAGACATCTAAAGCGACTACAACTGATTCACTGGATTTTTCCGATGTATTGTTCTAGACTTCAGTCCCATATGAAGCAAGGTCACCTGCTGAAGTCTGGACAGCTTAAAAAAACGTAACCAATTTTAATGAAAGTCTATATTTATAGTTAGGGTTAAAATATCTCGGTTTTATCAAGTTTTGGTTATTTATTTACAAATAAAGGTACTTTATAGAAGGCGCTACTGCACATTTTGTGAATATCTCACAAATTTCTAACTTTATTGAAAAATGCGAAGGACCCTTGTTAATCATAATTTATTACTAAACAGTTGTACTTACTGTTTTTTTTTTGTATAGTAGTAACTAAGCCCTAAATACTCAAAAAGTCTCTGATATGAAATTAAATAACTGTTAAATATTAATTTAAACACGTTAAAACGGAAAAAAATTACGCATAATACAGCGTTGGTGAATGTCTCACCGAAGATGAAAGTCGGTATTTGATTAATGTAAATTCAAATGTATTTAAGTGAACGTCAAAAACAATGATCATATTGTATTATATAAATGGAATAGTATATTACGTAATAAGTGTTGTAAAAGGCATATTACTTATTGCTCTACAACACGTATTACGTACTATACTTTACCTACGACCATAGACACTGTGTCAAAAAAGTCTGGACTACTTTTAATATTTTCATTTTTATCAGGTATTCATTTTTATCTGGTATTGTAGATGATGCTTAAACACGTCGATTTTTTATTTTAGTCGTTGTTTTTTGTTGTTCGTTTCATGTATACATAGAGATCTAAAAACTAGTAATCTTCATTTCTTTAAATGGGATACTCTGTATATTATTGCATCTTTAGATTTTTGATCAATTTTATTTCAAACAATTTTACAAAATTATGTCTCACAACTTTGATGATCATACACGATATAATTCGTTCTATTTACTACTACGTTGGTTTAATTAACATTAGAAACATTATAATAATTATTTATGGTTACTGTACAATTATCACGTATATTAGAAGTATCTCGATTTGTCGATTCATATGACATTGTAATATTTTCATTTGTTAATATAGTCAAACTGTGCGATTTGTTTACGAAAACTGTGCGATTTGTTTACCGTGCGTAATGACGAATTTACTGAGGCTGTGTGTCGTGTGTTTTCGTCTATTTTCTACAGTGCCACTTATTACGTTATATACTATTAAATATTCCTGTATTATCCACTGATATATTGAATGAGTCTCGTGATTAATAATTTTGTATGTGTCGAATTTGTTGAAGTTCCCTATCATGAATCGCTATACGAATGCCGAGATGACCGACATGCACTACATTTATGGACTTGCTGATGGGAATGCATTAGAAGCTAGGCGGTTGTATACTGAAAGATTTTCGGGCCATATTGCTCCTGATAGAAAAACTTTCAAATGTATTCTACGGCGTCTTTATGTAACAGGCACATTAAGACGAATTGGAGTAGCAGGAAGCCCAAGGACAGCAAGAACGGTAGAGCTGGAAGAGGATGTGCTGGACATGATTGAAGAAGATCGAGGTACTTCTACTAGAAAAATTTCTGACGCTTTGGATGTAAGTAAGGGGACTATTTGGCACATTCTTAAGGAAAATTTGTTGTATCCATTCCATATACAACGCGTTCAAGCACTTCTTCCTGCTGATTTTCCTCCTCGCATTGCATTCTGTCAATGTCTTTTGCACAAAATAGTTCAAATCCCTCAACTCCTGATGATTCTATTCACCGATGAAGGGAGTTTTTCAAAAAATGCAATACGGAATTTCCATAAAAACCATGTATGGTGTGAAGAAAATCCAAATGAAATTGTTGAAGATCGTTTTCAACATCAGTTTTCTTTGAACGTTTGGATTGGGATTGTGGGTGACTGCCTAATTAGACCGGTATTTCTACCCGGGAGACTTACCGGAGAGGTGTATCGCAGCTTTTTGGAAAACACGCTCCCTGGATTTCTGGAGGACGTACCATTAGCAATTAGAGACACAATGTGGTATATGCACGATGGCGCACCAGCCCACTTTAGTCAAGTAGCTCGTGATTTTTTAACACAAGCATACGGAAATCGTTGGATTGGCCGGGGTGGACTTCAATTATGGCCTGCACGATCCCCGGACTTAAATCCCCTTCATTTTTTCCTGTGGCGACATTTGAAGTCCTTGGTATACGCTACTCCATTGGAAACGTAGAAGACTTTAGAAATCGAATCATTGCTGGGTGCAACTCAATTAAAACAGATCCTGGTGTTTTTGAGAGAGTTCGCCAGTCAATGAGGAGAAGATTGGATTCTTGTATCCGAGCTCGAGGTGGTCACTTTGAACAGTTTTTGTAATTTTTGGTTGGTAAAATTTTTGGTTTGGTGAAATATTTGTGTTTGTCCTTGAATGAAACCCTTGATTTTTAAAACTTTTTTTCTGTAATAAATGGACATGCACCAAAATGTTATTTTTACTCAAAAACGGTACGTCGTACGATAAAAAGTCAAGAGAGCTTTTTTCTTCACAATTGAATAAAGAAGTAAAAAATATTTTTTATTTTTAGAGAAATCAGCGGCATCCTACTTTTTTCTTGAAAAATAGCCTGTGACGTGCCAATACGCGCGCCAATGGTACGACTGAAACATCGTGTTGTATTGCAAAGTATGCGTCTCCCACAGCTATTCTGACTGTTTTTTTAAATTAAACTTCAACACGCTGTAGATCGGTAACGATATATATATATATATATATATATATATATATATATATATATATATATATATATATATATATATGTATATATAATTGAGATATTAGGTATCGGCTATAAAATCTTAGGAAAAGTCCTTACAGAATTTTAATCAAACCTTCGCTTGTGTTTACAAGCTTCTTCAAGACACAACTAAGAATAAGGAAATTATTATTATTATTGTTACACGTCATAATTATTTATATTTACAGCTATAATCAAAAATTACTTTTAGATGTAAGTACATTAAGATTTAATTAAGCCATAGAACAAACAAAACGCATACAAGTGTGATTTGGCTAAACTATTACCCCTATATAAAAATAAATAGTTACTAAAAATGCGATAAAAAGTAATTGAGAATAAGGTTTTTGTTGTATAATTATTCCCTTCGATAAACAAAAATATTATAGGGTTAAATTTTGCAATGGCCTGTCTAAAAAATCTTAACTTCAAGCCAACATTCATTAGTTGAATGGAAGTTTAGTGATCCATCGTAAGCAGTGTTGGGTAGGATCTAGATCAAAGTGATCTAGATCCAGGATCTAGATCCACTAAACGGATCTATGATCTGGATCTAGATACTTTGCTCTGCTAGGATCTAATATCTGGATCTAGATCACATTTTAACAGATCTTTAGTACTTGAATCCAAAGATCCATTAGAATATTTTAAAATGTATTTTAATGGTATTTTGTGAAATTTTTAACTGGCTTAAGGCAACAGATCTTTATATTTAAAAAATACATTATACTCCGTTACGACCGTTACATCCGTACCCCACAGAGATACATACACATTTACACAATTACCTACTGCCTGAGGCATGTTAAATTCCGAAATAACCAATAATATTATATATAATATAATATAATATAATCCTTTGTTAATATTTCCGTCGGTTGTTTTTGTTTCCCAAACCTACAAAGGCAGGTAATGACAGCCAAGTGCTAATCTAATGACTTAATGAGTAATGACAATGGGGTCATCCATCCATTAAAGTAGGTACTTAAGTTAAGTGGAACTGGAATTCCCTGTTGCTAATTTAATCGAACAAAAGGAGGTATAGAAAAACAACAATCTTGTCTTCAGTTCTTAAGAATACGACTTTAAGTAAAGCACATTTGTTAATTGTTGTCAAAAATGAGTGACGAAGCTGAATTAATGGAAGTTCCGCCAATCTTAAGCAGTAAATGTTATAAAATTTTATCAAAATGTGACAACAAGATAGTGACCCAGTGTCTAAATTGTCCCGCACAAATACAAGGTCATGTCACTTCAACAGGAAATTTTATTCGGCATATGAAGGTATGTATTAATATAGTTTTTGACAGAATTTTAGTATCATTTATTGGATTCTTACGAAATACATCATCTGATATATCAAAACGTGATTTGTAGACTTAATTTTTCTTATTAAATTCTATATGAATTACGTAAAGTATTTTTTGTTGCAAAATACTTAGTTTCTCGTGTGTAAAAGAACGTTTACAAAAGGTTGAGATTTATTTCTTAAAGTCCCTAATGCATCAAAAAACTTTTTTAAATGTTTATGGTACCTGTATTCATAAAAAGATGGGATTCAGTCGCTTTCAAAATTGGTGTTATCTAAATTTTGATTGAAACTTGAAGTGACTTCAATCTGAATTTTATAAATTAACATACACTTTCTCCTTTTTTTCCAGAGAAAGCATCCAGTAACATTTACCAAATTCGATGCAGAAAAGACAACAAAAAAAAGTAAAACCGAAATTTTATCAATGAAGAATTTCAACAAGACTAACATTTTTCAACGATCTACCAGTTTTACCACAAAGAACTCGGTTAACAAACTCGTCTTAGATTACATAATTGAAGAGATGAGGCCTATTTGTACAGTCGAAAAAGCCGCATTTATTAGGTTAGTAGAAGGACTTTGTGACTGAAAAACGCTCAAGAGTAAATTAGAAGAAGAGAAATCAGCAGTTATTGGTGCTGTAATAGAAGAATTAAATAAAACCAAATACGTCTGTACAACTGTAGATGTTTGGAGCACCAATAACAAAAGTTATCTTGGTATGACTACACACTTTATCGATAGTAATAGCTTCCAACGTAAATCTTTTGCATTAAGCTGTAGGCGATTTAAATTTGCACACACATTTGACAGAATTGCGGAATTAATAAGTGAAATTCATAACGAATACAAATTAAATCTCGGTAAAATTTCAGGAACGGTAACAGATAACGCAAGCAACTTTAATAAAGCTTTTAACGTATTTACTGCTTCTATATGTAATAAGAGCAGCGATAGCGAATTAACAGAGTTGCAAAATCAAAATGACGTAGATGTTGAATCATTACCTGCTTTTGATACTGACAGTACTTACGTGCTTTTGCCCGAACATTTTAAGTGTTGTTCGCATACACTCAGCCTTGTAATTACGATAGATGCAGCTAAAGCATTTGAAAACATAAGGTATAAAAAATGTACGATACTGTTTTGGGAAAGCTTATTCTTTATGGAATTTAGTGAGTAGGTCAACTAAGGCGTCGGATCAGTTAGAAAATGTTTGCGGTGTCAATTTGAAAGTTCCTTGTCCTACTCGTTGGAATTCCATGTATGACGCATGTGTTAAACTAATTAATACTGAAGCAAAATTAAGTGATGTTTGTAAGTTATTAAAATTAGACGTGTTCCAACTGTCAGATTTTGTGTTTTTAAACGAATATATTCCTGTTACAAAACCTATAGCCGTTGCAATAGATATTTTACAAGATGAAAAAACTTGTCAGTTAGGTACTGTTTTGCCAACACTTTTCAAAATTAAAGATAGCTTAGAAGCAATGACAAAACTGACATTTTGTTCTAAATTAAGAGAATGTTTATTGAACGGCTTTACAAGACGTTTCTCTAATATAATGGATATTAAAAATTCTAGTAGTCGACCATACCTGTTATCCACAATTTCTAACCCAAAATTTAAATTATGGTGGTTAAAATTACCCCTTTAAAAACGAAACAGCATTCTGTCAAACGCAATTATTGTGCGAACTTAACAATTCCGGATTTCAAGAAAATCTTAATAATTCAGAATCAGAAATTCAGTTCACACTTACTGAAAAAAAATCATCTGCCACGGACGAATTCTTTGATTTTTTAAAAATAAATACTCAATCGCAAACAACATTTGATTCAGAATGCACAAATTATTTTAAAGACACAAGCACTATGAGCAATTAAATATGTACCCTGCTATAAAAGAAATCTTTTTAAAATATAATTCTATACTTCCTTCATCTGCCCCCGTTGAAAGGATATTTAGTATGGGTGGACTAATTTTAACTCCTCGTAGGAATAGACTAGGTGATGATATATTTGAGTGCTATTAATTTTAAAACAAAATAAAATAAAATTAGATAATAAAATGTAATTATGTAATGTATACTTATAATAATTTAGATAAATGTCCTTATCCTTATAATTGTATAACAACTATGTGTTAAGTTAAATTAACAATTAACATTGCAACTTGCAAGTGTAAATGTGTACCTAATACTAATTTTGTAATTTGTAGTGCGTTAATTAATTAATGTCAGTTTTCAATAAAAACCTATAAAAATTATATTTGTATATTATTTTTCTTAATAATTTAACCTTACGGACTAATATTTGTATTACATGAAAAATGATCATGGGAATGGGAGTACTACTCATCAGTAGCAATACTAGCAATTAAAGATAATATTAATAATTAGAAAAATCTCGAAACAATTTTAGGAATGTCGGATCTTTATAAAAGATCTAGATCCCATTTCAAGGATCTTTGATCTTTATCTAGATCCATTTTTACGTACGGATCTTGGATATTTATCTAGATCAGTTTTTAAAAATGTGTTTGGATCTGTATCTAGATCCTAAATAAATGGATCTTAACCAACACTGATCGTAAGGCACCACTGACTCAACACTTAAATTGGCTATTTGTTTCAAATAATCAAAACAAAAACAAAATTGTTGGGAACGTTTACTATAAAAAGAATGAGTTGAACAATTTACTTTATTAAACAAAGTTTCCATATTAATATAAATTTACATTGGCTTCCGCAATGAAGCTACAAAAAAATTAGTTTGGTTCCTGCTAATTTAACTAGTCTTACACTGAAACACATAAAAAAAAGGTAGTAATCAGAATTGATTGTCCTCATGATCTAATTAAAAATCAATACTACCTGTAGTCCCTTTTTAGAAAAACCATGTTTTCACTACACCGCAATACAGAAATTGCCCTACTTTTTAATTTTCTTCCCCTCTTGTCGAAGTATTCTTATTAACGAGGTTTACCTCATCTAATTAATCCTTGGAATTGTGAACAAACGCGCACAATCGACCCCCAATGTCCTACACTACGTCTTAGATCTGCCAACGTTAACTTAAATGTTCCGAGTACTTACTTCTTTAACGCTTCTGTTAATTAAGCAGTTGTTACTGAATGCTTCCTTTAATGTTTATACCTGAATTCACGTCGTGGCCAGTTTGTTTTATAGAGACTTAAGTTTAGTTAACAATATCTAAAATTTCTACTTAGAAAGAATCACTTTAAGAGTTCATTTTATTGTCTCGCGTATGTTCATACACTTAGCACATCGGTTACTGTTTTAACAACTTTATTTAAATTGCAGCTGACGGTACCAAATGGATATTTCTGAGTGATTTAAATAACGGTTGTGGATGTATATTTCGTCATACCATACTTAAACAAGAAGCTAGGCCAACCCGATATGCTACATAAAACCATGGGCAACTTTGGAAGAATTAGACGCGTTTATATCTTGTTTGTACGCTCGTTGTATGTATGATGCTAAAAACTTTCCAGTAGATCAATTATGGAACAAAACATGGGGGCCCAATTTCTTTTGTGATACAATGTCTAGAGATAAATTCAACCGCATAAAGCGATTTATTCGATTCGGCTTAAAATCAACTCGTCAAGATCGTACAAAATCTGGTGTTTGCTGAAGTATCTGAACTATGAAATAAATTTGTGAGTAACTATATTATTTGCAATAAACCAGGAGCAAACATTACAATTGATGAAGAACTATTTCCTACAAAAGCCATTCACCCAATATATGAGTAATAAACCCGATGCATCTGGTATAAAGTTTTGGATTGCAGCTGACGTTGAAACAAAATATATGTTCAATGGATTTCCTTACTTGGGAAAGGACGATTCAAGACTAACTAATATGGTATTATCTGAACATATTGTGATGAAATTAATGGACCCCTTTCTAAAAATGGGGAGGAATCTAACTGTAGATAACTTTTTTACATCTCTTAATTTAGCCAAAAGTTTACAAAAGGAGTCGACACCACTAGTTGGAACTGTAAACCGAAGTAAAAGATTTTTACCAGCTGCTATAAAAAAAATCGAGAAATGATTTGTATTCTACGAAGGTTTTGTATGTCACTATATTTCTTTAACAAGTTATCAAGTGGAAAGATCGAAAAACGTGTGCGTTTTCAGTAGTATCCATAAATTTTCAACGATTGATAAGAACCTACCAGAAACCGTAAAATTCAACAAGAATACTAAATATGGGGTAGATGTTTTGGACCAAATGGCAAGGAATTATATAGCCAAATCGTCTTCCTGGACGTGGCCTCTGCGAGTATTTTTCAGCATACTTGATGTAGCGGCAATCAATTAATGAATAATTTACAATTTATGTACTAACGAAAACATAAGTCGTCGAAAATATATTTTGAAGCTCGCCGATGAACTCAGGAGTGAGAACGTACGTACAAGCGAAGGCAATGCCAAACTAAGAAATGTGCGAATAAATCAAAAGACAATTACAAAATCTGTAAAAAAAAAAGGTAGTATGTGGGAAGTGCCTTGTCATTATAACTAAAGAAATTATATGTTTATGGCGTATTTAATTACGCATTGTGCATTAGTAACTTCAAAATAAAAAAATTTCAGAGTTTGGGATTATTATTTTGCCTTTACAATGTTATCTTAGCTACGGTCAATTTATAGGTAAGTAAATTATGCCGTATTTCTAGTGTTAACACACGTAGTTAAAATTAGAATCGTGTTAAATATACAAATTGTGTTTTTAGTGTACAAAAACAATTACAATTACCAATAAACGAAAACTATTTCTTTGTTAGATCTAACTCTATCTGTAATTATTCATACGTCAAGTTTCCCTTTGTTAATGCTGCTATCAATTTTCACTTACAGTCTTTCATAAGTTGATTACATTTCTTTCATTCTTTGGCTTCGTCCGGTAAATGGTGTTCTGATCATATTCAAGGCAGTTTAATAATATTTAATTTATTAAAGATCTAGCTATTCTTTACTAAAATAAAATTAGATTCCATAGTTGTCTTTTAAATGCGTGTATCAAACTGATACATTAATAACAGACATATTTGCGTTTTCAGATTTTATAGATTTATTTTGACATTTCAATTAATTTTTAAAGCTATTGTAATTTAGTGAGAATGATAACTGCAATTCTTATCGAAACGTTTGCAACTTCTATTTTTAAAACTCGGAGAAACACAGATTTTAAACAAATATTCACAAAAACTAAACGGTTTCATACAAATCTACAAACCTAATACGCCCATTGAACTAGTTGTTTCGTAGATCCAAGCACCTAATCATATCTTGATAAATAAACTGAACCACATACTAACTGACAAAGGTTTATTCTCTTTTAGGAATAGGTATTACCATAAAATTTAAATTTATATGCCGTAACGTTACACAATTGCAAACTGCAATTAAACTCCGAGTGTAATAGCGATGTACTAGTAACGAGCTTTACGCTAAAAGCTTTAAATTGTTTATTATTTTGTTGCATATCTACAGTAACATTACAGAATACTTTGCTTTCCAAGAATATTTTATAGGCAATTAGAAAAATAAACATTTAGGTAGTAATATCGTGCGATCGTAGGAGTACCAATGTTCCAATATTGATATCTATTAATTAGGCCACCTTATTATTTTAGCCTTTTAATGTATACATTTTAGACTATTGTGGTATTACTTCGAGATCCTTATTTATTTTTGAAAACTATGAAACGTTTGAAAGTTCCACAAATGTGTTATAATTGAGTCTTTACTTATAGGTGAGAAATGTAGGCTTGAATCATACCATTAATCATATTTCCGTAATGAAAAACAATCTACGTGTTGAATTGATATATCGTGCTTCCCTTGTCACGTGAGCAATTTATCCAAATTTAGAAAGTCATGTAACAATTATTAAACAAACCTGCTATAAGCGTAGGATCTATAATTAGGGTTTTGATAAATACTTGAGTAAAAGTTAAAATTTGAACGATACGTATATAAAATTATAATGATTATAGTTAGCGTTTGTTTATGTATTTCTGTTGCACGGAAGTAAATTATAGAAGTGTACCAATTATAACAGAAACTTAAGGAAAAAAAAACGAACACAGCATTTTTAAATTGAAATCCACATACTTTCTCTAAATTACTGGGATTTGTAATTTAATTACAACCTGTTAGTGTCCACCCTATGAAGACACAAGATCTTCTAACGAGTAGGGTCGTTGAATGGGACATATGGTGTTTCCTTCTGACCATGAAACATTTTTTTAAATTGTCACAGTTCATCAGAACTGTTCGACTGAGTTTAGGTTGTTGCCTCTGCCACCATTATTTTTTAGTTATACTAGACACACCTTTCTTATGTAAATTGGTGCCATTAATAAATTGTGTGGGAACGACTAAATGTTATCGTTTTTTCCAATCACAACACTCCACATATGATAATGGATAAAGTTTCTCAATTATATAGAATCATTAATTCTGGGACTCCAAATATCTCTAGTTAACAAGAAAGTTTAATTGAATAGCATTTTTGAGCCTACTGAGGTGAATGTGGTCGAAGAATTATAATAGACTCCATCACACAACACCGTGTATAATTAATATTTTTATAAAACCGGTTTTCCACACACATTCCTTCTGGTAACTCTTATCATTAATTCTAAAAATCCTCCCCACTGCGATGCTGTTGTGGTAGAACACTTTCCAGAAAAAACAATTTTGAATAGCTGTTATTATTAACTTTGAAATCCTTCCCACTGTGGTGCAGCTTGAAAATTAAATTTCTAGGTATTTTCTTCAATGTTCCACAAGTTTTACCATTTTTTCAGTAAATTTTCATTTCAATTTCGAATCCTATAAAATTAGTTCCATTCTTGCTATCAACAGGCAAACTCTTCTTGCAACAGAACGGCAAAATGCTAACTTAAAATTATTGGTGGTTAAAGTATGGACATCAAAATGAAAATGTAAACTTCCACCATTATTACATATATTTAAAATATTTAGCTTTTTTGGGTTTTTTAATGGAGTATTTTTGTATTTACATTTATACAATTATAAACTTCTCAATAACATTAGTTGAGTTGATCGGCCTATTTCCACAGTTTTTGCATTTATACCGCGTGTCGGTAGCGGACTCTGGTTCTGTCATTAGGATTAGTCCTGAGAAGGACTGTTTACGCACTTGAGTCGAATTCATATGTTATGATTTTTCTCAAGCACTTGACTATTACCAGATTAGAACTTTGTATGTTTCACTTACAAGTCTAACACCTTTACCGCTGCGCCATTGAGTAATCCTATATATATATATATATATATATATATATATATATATATATATATATATATATATATATATATATATATATATATATATATATATGTATATATCAGTGCAGATAAAGTCAGTGTCATGTGGGAAACTTTTTATTAATGACTTGAGGTGAAATATGACTGTGACGTCAGTTGGTGCTTGGAATTTGATCCAAAATTACATAGAAAATTTCAACCTGTTGCTCTTGGGTATCTGTCTAATTTGACATTAAAAAAAATAAATGGCCAAAAAATGCGTTTTTTAGCTGAATTTTGAAAAACATTATTTGAAAAAGTTAGTTCTTTTTTAATTCTAAGTATGTGTACCAATTTTCAGATAGCTAGGTTAAATTTGATTAGTTTGGCAATTTTTGACCAATAACAGCCTCTTGGCAAAATAAGGGCAACAAAACGGTTGCTAGTCCATTTGTTAATGAAATATTTAGCTGATGGTAATAAATTCATTTGAATTTATCGATCCAACTATTAGTTTTTCAGGAAAAAAATTTGGTTGTAAAAAAATTGACATCAGTGATGCAAAGTTTGAATAATTCCCCCATTTTCTCCAAGTACATCATACCTATATTATTTTAAATTCTGAACACTTTCTTAAAGCTTAAAGATGTTTTAAAATAATCTCCACTATGGTAGTTAATTATTTAAATTCACTCCTTTAATGCAAAACGTTAAATTTGGCCAGAAATCGTAAAGGGAAACGGGAACTTTGTTTGTTTTAACACAATACTAAATGTCATAAGTAGAAATTATAATATTTACATTTGGACGGTGATTAATGTACCTACGTCATGTTGGCGGTAGCAGAAAAAGTTATTTTATTATGTGGCGAAAATACACCTCAACGGCAAGTAGCTGAAATTTTAAACAAAGTACAGTATCCAGAATACTTAGCAAATTTCGACAAATAGGGTCTGTTGTAAAAACATTTAAAAAACGTTTTGTCGCAAACAAATATGATGAAGCTGTTAGATTTGAAACTAAAAAAAATAAATGGCAAAAAAATGCGTTTTTGGCAGAATGTTGAAAAACTTTATTTGAAAAAATTGTTTTTTTTTATTCTAAGTATGATAGCTAGGTTAAATTTGATTTTTTGACAATTTTTGACCAATAACAGTCTCTTGTCAGAATAAGAGCAAAAAAATGGATGCTAGTCAAATCCATTTAAATTTATTGATAATAAAATACTTATCTTTTTTGGGTTTTTTAATGGTGTATTTTAAATTATAAAATCTAAACGTTTCGATAACACTTAGAGTTATCTTATCCAGTGGTAATATCTGTTAAAATCGTTTAAAACATCTTTAACAATTTTAACAGATAGTACTACTGACGAAGATAACTGTAAGTGTTATCGAAACGTTTACATTGTATAATTTAAAATACACCATTAAAAAACCCAAAAAAGATAAGTACTTTATTATGTGTGGTAATGGTGAAAGTTTACATTTTCATAAATTTATCGATGATCCAATTACTAGTTTTTAAGAAAAAAAAATTGGTTGTAAAAAAATTGACTTGACAGTTATGCAAAGCTTGTTTAATTCCCCCATTTTCTCCAAGTACATCATCCCTATATTATTTTAAATCCTAAACACTTTCTTAAAGTTTACAGGTACTTTAAAATAATCTCCACTATGATTAATTATTTAAATCCACTCTTTTAATGCAAAACATTAAATTAGGCCAGAAATCGTAAAGGAAACGTTGGCATTAAAAATTTTACAAGTAGGCCGTTGAAAAAAAAAGTTTACGTGATAGAAACTTTGTTTATTTTGATACAATACAAAATGTCACAAGTAGCAATTATAATATTTAGATTTTGACTGTGTTTAATGTACCTACGTCATATTGTCGATAAAAGAAAAAGTCGAAATTGTTCAGGCACCTAGGTTAAATATGATTTTTTGGCCATTTTTGACCAATAGCAGCCTCTTGTCAAAATAAGAGCAAAAAAACGGATGCTCGTCCATTTGTTAATGAAATATTTAGCTGATGGTAATAAATTCATTTAAATTTATCGATCCAATTATTAGTTTTTAAGGAAAAATAAAATTTGGTTGTAAAAAAATTTACTTCAGTGTTGCAAAGTTTGGATAACTTTCGCATTTTTCCGAGTTACATTATTGCTATATTATTATAAATTCTAAACACATTCTGAAAATTTAGTGATGCTTTAAAATTGACCCCGCTATGATAGTTAATTTTCTAAACCCACTTTTTTAATGTAAAACGTTAAATTTGGTCAGAAATCATAAAGGGGAAAGTAGGCACTAAAATTTTTACAAGTAGGCTATGAAAAACAAAAGTTTATGTCATTTTTGCATTTTAGAACTCGTATTGTCCAGTGTTTTGTATTTAGCAATAAAACACATACTTTTTATAAGTAACATGTATTAATTAATTATACAAAACCAAACAATTTAAAACAAGAAAATATTACTGACGATGATGACAACAAGGAACGAATTAAAACAACAAACTCGAACTACATCTCTGTATGACGGCCTTCACGCTCTATGCAGGCAATAGTCTTATTGTCAACTGCCTTAACTACATTTTGTAAGTATTGAGGCTTAATGTTGGCACAACAGTTTCAAATTGTCTCTTTCAAATGCTCTAAGTTCACAAATGCCGTATGCTTATACACATTTTGTCTAAGGTAACCCCACAAAAAAAGTCCAGGGGTGGCATATCTGGGGACCTAGGTGGCCAATAATTTTTACGATCTTGCCCTATAATTTTCCCACGAAATATTTGATTCAAGTAATGTTTAACCTCATTTGTTTGGTGTATTGGCGCACCATCGAGCTGATACCAAAAATCGTTTCTAGTAGGTAAAGGTAAATTGTCTAAAAAGTCACTTAATTCATTTTCCAAAAAGTGGCGATATCTTTCTCCCACTAAATTCTCCCTGAAGAACAAAGGTCCAACTAATTGATGTTTAATATACCACACCAAACGTTTGTTCTAAAAGAATATTGGTCGCGACATTCAATTGTAAAATGCGGATTTTCTTGATTCCACCAACGGCAATTTTGTAAACTCACGGTCCCATTTGAACTAAAAGTTGCCTCGTCAATCCAGAGTATTTGATAAGGAAACGGTTATTTTCTTCCTTCGTCCCTTGGTACCAAAACGAAAAACCCATTCTGATTTCGAAATCTCGTTCCTTTAAAACGTTTATAAATTTTGGTTAGCATGGGCCAAACTTATTTTTGTACAGGATTGTCCTCACAGATTCTCTGTTATATCCCGTTGTTTCGGCAATACTCGTGATGTTGGTCTGTCCTTTTTCAACCACGTTTAGACAAACATCTAATTGAGCTTCTTCATTATACAGACCCTGTTTGTCGAAATTTGCTAAGTATTCTGGATACTGTACTTTGTTTAAAATTTCAGCTACTTGCCGGTGAGGTGTATTTTGGCCACATAATAAAATAACTGTTTCTTCTACCACCAACATGACGTAGATACATTAAACACTGTCCAAAACGTAATATTATAATTTCTACTTGTGACATTTAGTATTGTGTTAAAACAAACAAAGTTTCCGTTACGTAAACTTTTGCTTTCAACGGCCTACTTGTAAAATTTTTAATGCCTACGTTTCCCTTTACGATTTCTGGCCAAATTTAACGTTTTGCATCAAAGGAGTGAATTTAAATAACCAACTATCATAGTTAAGATTATTTTAAAGGATCTGTAAACTTTAAGAAAGTGTTTAGAATGTAAAATAATATAGGGATAATGTACATGAAGAAAATGGGGGAATTATTCAAACTTTGCATCACTGAAGTCAATTCTTTTACAACCAAATTTTTTTCCTGAAAAACTAATAGTTGGATCGATAAATTGGAATGAATTTAACCTAGCTATCTGAAAATTGGTATACATACTGAAAATTAAAAAAAAACTAACTCAAATAACGTTTTTCAAAATTCTACCAAAAAAACGCATTTTTGGCCATTTATTTTTTTAATGTCAATTTTGACAGATACCCAAGAGCAACAGTTTGAAATTTTCTTTGTAATTTTGGATCAAATTCCAAGCACCAACTGACGTTAAAGTCAAATTTCACCTAACGTCCATATGATGCGGACTTTACCTGTGTCACTATATATATATATATATATATATATATATATATATATATATATATATATATCGCGCTGCCATAAAGGTGTCAGACTCATAATTGATAGGTGCCAAAGTGAAAATCAAGTGCTTGCGAAAGATCATAACGTGTGAATTCAACTCAAGTGCGAAAACGGTCATTCTTAGTACCAAGCAGAGTCCGCTTCCGAAACGTCGCGCTATAGAAACAAAAACTGTGGATATAGGCCGATCAACTCAAATAATACGCTAATAATACAGTTTAACACTTACAATTATCGTCCTAAAAGATTTTGTTACTACTGAGCACGATAACTATATGTGTTATCGAAACGTTTAGATTAAAAAACCTAAAGGAGATAAGTATTTTAAACATCTAAATGAATTTCTCAATAAAAGGCGCATGTGAACAATACTACCCAAAAAGATTGACGGAAATGGAGCAGCAGCTTCAAATCTTTCTTTTGGTAAGGGTGCTACAATACAAAAAAATGGTTGTCTTTGTTGCACTCTACATGATTCCTAAGTTTTAATTTTTAAAGGCCTTCGTGTCTGTAGAATCAAACATTTACTTCTCAATATTGATTGTAATGCACTCCGGCAGGGCAATTTTTCACAAATTCATATATTATCTGTTTCAGATTTGGATGCGATGATGAAATTATAAATAAAGTTATCTTGGTATCCTCTAGCAATTAAACATGCTTTGAATAAACCAACTGAATCACATATAACCTTCGTTCTCTTTAACTTTCCCTCACTCAATCCAGTAAAGCTATATGTTTTCATAATTCCAACGAGTTCTAATTTTACTATTAACAAATCTTCCGCAGAGAGCTCTAAGTATTTAACTTCCTACCGCTACATTACGTTAATAAAGACAGTTTTTGACCACATTATTTCAATTTTCTTACTTTCTTTCCTTACTTTTCTAATTCAACGTAATATTAGATTTTGGCTACTTATAATCATTTTTAAACCATTCTGGACCCTTTCACCACTTCGTTAAGGTAAGTATACCTCTTGAAGTAAGGCCCGCTGGATTCATAGTACCAGGAACACATGTTTCCACGTTTGCAACGCTCTTGTTACTTGTGCTCGATTATTTGCATGCGTCTCCCAACATCCGGGTTTGGTTAACAAATAGATAGCAGTACTGGGGTCGTTCCAAGTAGTAATCAGAAGATTTTTAATGTGGAAAGAATTTAATACTGACGTCAGCAACTTTTCTTCGATAGTAAATGACAACAATTCTATTCTAGGAATGCTTATTTTACCTATTGGAGTAATTCTAGATTTCGCTTGAAATAAATGGGCTTGTACGTCAGGAATAAATACACACGCAGCATCTACGAATACATGTAATTATGACTTTTCCATTTTATAACAGAACCAGGTAACTACCATTTCCAGTGATTGAATTTGGTTACGCTAACTCTTAAACTGTTTGAAACTTACTGATCCCACCCATAATTCATCACCGGAAACCGGATTTCTAATATTATTTTGGGTGAAATAGTAACAAATAATTTACCTAAAATCATCCTAATTTACAGTAAACGCATCTGTTTAATGTATAGTTGGTTATGCTGATTTTGCTTACTTCGTATCTTTATGTTTACGTTGCCGACGTATTTAAGGCTTATTTTAAACATTCCGAGTATTTCTATAGCTTTTTTGTAATTTTCATTCTTGAATACATATATTAAGAAATGCGACGTCATCATCTCCGATATCATTATAGCCATGAATTCACAGAACAGTTTAGGACAACTTTTAGGTTGGCAAAGCTTGATCCGGAATTATGGCATGTATGTCACTCTTACAAAATGTGTCAAAAACTTTGATATAAGCAAATTCACGACCGTATTTTTGACAATTTCACGTATTTCAGGGGGCGTACATATAATATTATTTTGATTATCTTCCATTATCGTGTTTAGTGACAGACTTTGAATAAAACAAAGGGCGGCTAAACCAAATTTTCACTTTTAAAATTATGACATTACCAACTGCCACTATAATCTCTAAATCAACTAAAGTAAACATTTTTGTTTAAAAGGAGCAAACGTGTTCCATAAGACCTTGAAGTACTTACTCATCCTTTAAAAAATTCGTGGCTACGCCATTCGTTTTAAACTTGCACACGTACTTCAAGACCGGTCTTGAATTAAATAGTGTCTCTGAAACTGTAAGATTACAGGTTTAGTTTCAAAAATGGAAATACATATGTTGTTACGTCTCCTTTAAGAGAGCAACGCTTGAGGAATACAGGCATTGCCCCCATAACCAATGTTAGACGACATGGGACGTGGTTAGATACTGCTTAGCGGATAATTACGAAAACTTAAAAAAATTGTTGATGAGCTTTCTTGATCAGATAGAAAGTCAATGAAAGGTTCCCAAGCTGTCATAAAACAATTAGAACTAAAAACTGATTTTATGGGGTGCCACTATACAGCTTAGCAAGTAAAACCATAAGGTCATTAGAAGCACAAATCGTAATCTTGGTAAAGTCTAATAGATTTTAAGAATACAATTTTGTTTTTTTCCGAAAACATTGGAAAACCTTTTAAATATTTATACGCCTAACGCATGGAAATTCAAGTATGTAACCATGACAACTATTGAAGTGGAAATAGGTTTTTCTGCGTAAATAAATATATTAAGCGCAAAAAGGCAAAGTTTTGTGTGGATCAATTGGAAGGTTTAATTATTAACTTTCATTATTAAAGAAAATCAACTCTCTTCGGTAATGTCCAGCGCAAATGATATTTGGCACAAAAACCTTAATCCATTGAATATTGGTTACTTAAATGGTAATATTATATGGGGTGAATCGGAAGGAACACACGGGAAAATAATGTAAAAAAACTCAAATGTTGTTATCCGATTTTTATTTGTTTTCAAGTAATTAAAAATAAACGAATTTCATACATTAACGTTTTGTTAATCATAGAGTCTTATAATATATGTTTAAAAATACCTCCTTCACCTCTAAACATTTTCTACTGCGTTTATGAAGGGCGTCTGTAATAAAAAATGTTTATCTAGTATGCCATGTTCGAGGCTCAAAAACGTTTGATAACTTTGTTGTTATGATAATGTGTCAGTATATTGTGACAGTGATTCGACGTTTATATATGAGTTTGTACGATTAAAGGGTTACAAAATGCCACACACTTATTCAAATTTATAATGTGTAAATATGGTATATTTGTGTATGGTTGTTGTAATGGGAATGTTACAGCTGCTGTTGAAGTATATCGTCAACAGTTTCCACATCAGGAATAGTTTAATAAAAATGTATTTATCCGAGCTTTCAACAAACTGTGCAAGATCGGAAAGATTCCCAGTGTTAATAACATCCTAACGAGCTGCTGGACAAGAATTAGAAGAGGTGGAAGATGTTCTGGATGTAGTAGCAGAAGATACAACGATCCGTTTACGAAGAATTAGTATTTAATTGGGCATTCTATAGACAAGAGTAATAAACACACTCCACGAGCAAGGCTTACATCCATACCATATACAGAGAGTACAGCACCTACAACCGGAATATTATCTTAAACGTACGGAATTTTTTCTGCGGATGAATAATAATCGTCGTGTTATATCGCACATACTTTTTACAGATATAGCAACATTCAGCCGTGATGGCATTAGTGATACTCTCAACTGTCATGTATGGTCAGACGAAAATCCCCACGCAACAGACGAAAGTAATTTTCAACGTAAGTTTTCGGTAAACGAGTGGTGTGGTAAGGTCGATGGTTATTTAATTGGCACTTTCATTTTGGAAAATCACCTCACAGGAGACAGCTACTTAATTTTTTTACAAAATGAGTTAGACGGACTACTAGACGATATTCTTTTAAACATCAGAATGCAAATGTTCTACCAGCACGAAGGAGCTCCTACACATTTTGCTCGTCAGGTTAAACAACATTTAGACGAAAGGTTTCCAGGGCGTTGTATTGGTCGAGATGGTCCAATTAGTGGCCCTCGAAGATCCCTAGACCGCAGAGTACTAGATTATTGTTTATGGGAATGGTTCAAAGATGAAGTGTACAAAGTGAAAGTGGACACTCGGGATACACTCATTCAACGTATTAGAAACGCTGCAGCCGATTTTAAACAAGACATGGCTCAACCAGGAGAAGAACAGGCGCTCTTATTATTTTTGAACATTTATTATAAGCACCCTATGATTACCAAAACGTTAACGTATGAAATTTTTTGTAATTATGCTATAACTTGAAAACAATTAAAAATCGGATAACAGTTTTTTTACATTATTTTTACGAGTAGGTACAATACACGCCTGGAGTTTGGTCCGTTTCACCAGACTCACCAAGAAAAATTAAGTACATCGCTTAAAATAAAATTTTTTTTCAAAGAAACGTTTTTTTTCCATTATTTCATTTAC
Organism: Vesta saturnalis; assembly: GCA_036346205.1. Taxonomy (NCBI): domain Eukaryota; kingdom Metazoa; phylum Arthropoda; class Insecta; order Coleoptera; family Lampyridae; genus Vesta; species Vesta saturnalis. The sequence goes on from JARFJB010002221.1 coordinate 817,862, forward strand.
GCTTCTTTATGTGCTTCTTCTATGCTGATCTTATTCTTCACACACAACTTTTGTATAATCTAATTTGCTATAATTAAAGCGGGACATATGTAATCAATTGTGTCAAACACCATTTGCTCTAGCGATACTTTATTCCTCTTAGTAATAATTCCACTTAACTTCTAATGAACGTGTGAAACATGTACTGTTAGTCTGAATTAGTGTTCCACAAATACCCGACACGTTAATAGTTTCTTCGTTTGCGTTAGGTCCAATTTCGTATAACGTAGTTCCATATTTCTAGGTTGAAATAGATTCATGGTGTTTCTATTAATATTTTCTACATTTCCGCTGCCGATAAAGTTATAGCATTATCCTCATACAAATTCCTCTTTAATAGGTCTATTGCGTGTTTCTTTTCTTTTCTTCAAATCCATTGTTTAACAAATGAAGAGAACTAGCTGAATCCTCTGGCTATGTTCTATTATTCCAATTGCATATAATTCCAATAAATTCTTCACCTCTCAATTTGTCCAATAATTGTAATACAAGATATATTCCAATAACAATGCTCCTATAAATCAAATTAATTTTTCTAGTTGTTATTAAGAGCCTATACCAATCAGCTTCGCTAAGTAAATGCACTTCGTTAGGTCCAATCGCAGTATAGGTCAGTGTTTCATACTTATGCTATAATTCCCAAATCCAAGGAGATTTGGGACATAATTATCCGATTTACAAAGTTTCTTAGAATAGAGATTGTCTGGTCCATAAACATAATTTCAAGATCTCTTAGAAATATATCTGTAACTTTTCTTCGATTGCAGAATTCAGTTGAGATGATTTCTTCAGTTTTGTCAAATGTACTGATTTTCCTGTTTTCTCCAGATGGGATGACTTATGCGGTTTTCGGCAATTATGGCCTTTACGAAATTTCGACGTTTTATCGCAATGTGAACATTCCTTAAGTGCAGTATTCGCCAAAATAAATAGTAACGAAAACAACATCTTTATTAACATTTTCATAAATAGTCCTTGACGCAGTTGTTGGAAATAAGTTATTGTTCGCCGTAGTTCTGCAATATCCATTGTTGCATCATCAGAGCGGAATAATTTACACTTTCATTATATGCCAATGGATGCATTAGGTTGCATAAGGTCAGATGAATGTGAACGGTATTCGACGTCCGTTCCACGATAAAATTATTCTATCTCCATAATACTCGTGGATACATCAACCAAATCGTAACTCAAACACTGTGAGTTGGTTTTTCTACAATAAAGTCAAAGCGTTCAAATCCAAGAAATCGAGTTGTTTGTCTATATAGCCATTCAGGTAAACATGACTTTCGTCTGAAAACCATACATTTTTCAAGAAATCTGTATCTTCGTATACTAGGCTCAGGACGTGTTCACAATAAACTTTTCTTGAACGTTTGTCCACATCGTTTGGTCGTTCTCCAGTTTGAATACTATATGGATAACCATCAATGCCTGTGAACACTGTGCGTTTGGATGTTTTACGGATTTTTAATTTGTTGTTCGTCGAAGACTTCTTTGTAGAAACTGCAAAACCTCGTCAAGGACGCGTTCTTCATTATTGTTGGTACAAACTGTTCTTCGATGTCGTGAGGAACCCTTGCGCTGACACAACACACAATCAGTGCGACGAAATTTCTCAACAATTGATAACATTACACTTTTACAGGGTGCAGCTTTATTAAATTGCTCCCGATATTTTTCAAAAACTTGTTTCGAACTCGGGATATTGCCTCGTCAACTTCCGTATGAACGGAAAATAATGTTCTACTACAAATTCCTTTTCATCAGTTGTCAGAACCATTTCCAGAACGATTTATCACGAGTGTAATATTATTATGGCAGTTAATAACAAACAAGCCAAACGTAACAAACAGACTTCGCCCAAGCCATTCCATGGACCTTCATATTTCGGTACTGTTTTTGGCGAATACCGTAGTTTCGACACTCTGTCTTATTTTTGATTGAATTTTCCTTATATTGTATATATTGTAAGGTCATCGAGTTTGATACTGCACAATACTTACTGTTATGATTATTGATGCAGGAAATACAAAAAGGGGACTTATTTTCAACAGGAGTCTCAGAGACACATGATCCATTTGTAGTTGGTACATTTGTCTCCAATTTTAGGATGACTCTTTCTTCTTCTTTCTTTTACCAGTTTGAGAATCAACTGAACTTTTATGTCATAACTTAGTATCATCTTCTATGCTGATCTATTTCTCAAAGAATTTTATCATATGTTCCAATTCTATAACCGATTGTAATTCAATCTCAGCATCTTTAATTTTTAAATTCGAAACTTCCAATAATATTTGCACATTCGCCTTTAGTAACTCCAAGAGATTTTGAAATAAGTTAAATAAATAGGGTTGACTAGTAATTCGGTGTATTAGCATTTTATATCACTAATTTTAATACATCATAGAACGGGTGGCCATCTAAGAATGAACGCCGGCTATACCTGTCAACCTGACAACTACACAAGCCTAGAAACATTTTCTTTTTAGCATTTTCTCTATTACGTTAAATGATCGGAACGGGGAAAATGTCATAACTTCTTTAACGCAACCGATTTTTATAAACTGAGTTTGTTTGAGAGTGGTTTCTCAGGTGCTTCCAATAAAATATTAACATTATCGGTTCAGTTTTTTCTAGTCGGAATATGGCGTTTTCTGACAACTGATAGTTATTATTAACTCACGAAAAAGGGCCTGAAAAAATACAGAAACCAGTGAAAACCGCAAGTCGATAACTTGTTTCGTTACACAGATATGAAAAAAAAATGTAAAAATATACATAAGTAACAGAATTAGACAGCAGGTTTAACTGGCATGAATTATTAGACTTTATTAATTATTAAGCTATTAAAACAGATGAATAAAATTTAATATACTAAATGTCCCCTTGGGGGTGTATCTTTAATTTAGAGCGGATAAAAAGGGACCGATGTTATAGAAGAATGGTGTGCAACAGTCCTAATACTGAAGAACCAGCAGTGGCGAAACTAGGGGGGGTGCAAGGTGTGCCAGGCACACCCCAGGCAAGCCGTAACACACCCCAGAAAAACGGAGCACTTCCTCATTTTTCATTCTTATCTTAAATTCCATTGATGAAGCTAGGTGCTACAAACAAGGACAATTGTCCGTAGCAATCAGATATACCGTAGGCTTGGAAGTTGAGGAACGTTTTCTTGGTTTCGTAGATTGTTCTTCTTCTAGAGATGCCGAGAGTTTAAAATACTTATTAAAGGTATCTAAGTAAATGCAGTTTGTTGAATAACGCCATATTAATTGGCCAATCTTATGATGGAGCCAGTGTTATGTCTGGGAAACACCAAGGACTGCAATCCAAAATAAGGGAGGATCATCCACAAGCCATTTACTTTCATTGCTTGGCACACAGGATGAACTTGGTAATTGTCGACAGTTGTGCTAAGGTGTCCACTGCAGCTGCATTTTTCAACACTCTGGAGGCAATATACGTCCACTCATCACTCTCATCTCATAAACGCCCGTGATGCTCTAGGTATAAAGTCGGGGGGCGAAATGGGAAGTCTTAGCAGTACCAGGTGGAGTTGTCGACATGAAAATTGCAAATCCCTTTTGAAACATTTCCAAGCAATTCGAAATGCTCTGGATGAGGAAATTGAACAAGGGCGAGACAAAAATTCTGTAGAATCACTTGGAATACAGGCATCAATGATAAAGCCACAATTTATCGTTTGTTTGTTCGTCTTCCATTCAGTGTTAATGGTCGCAAATGTACTGAGTAAATATTTTCAGAGAAAAGATGCCACACTAGGTCAGGCTAGTGATATCATAGATAGCACTATAAGTAGCTTTGAAGAGAAGAGGAACAAATTTGAGGACCTGTGGAGTGAAATAGAAAAATTCTCAGGACAACAAGACATTTGTTTGGAGCCTTTAAGGATTTCAAAAAAAAGGAAGCAACCACAAAGGCTTAATGAATATCTATCTGACTCAACCCTGGGTAAATCATCTCTGATCGACATACCTGCAGGAACTACAGCTCCCGTATACTGGTAAGTTAACATTTACTACCAAGTCATGGACAACGTGACTGGCAATATGAAAAAACGATTTGAAAATCTTCCCCTTGCAAGATCGATTGATTCCTTTATGAAGCTAGATTTGGATCAAGCATTTGAGTTCGTCGCCAATTATCAGAGGGCCTTCAATATCGAAATCTCAAGACTTCAAGCTGAAGTTTTAGTGATACGAAATTTATTCAAAAACAAAAATCTTGAAATCACGTTGGAAAATCTAAAAGTTCAAGTGAAGGGGGATCTGACTCCAAATATTTACAAATTACTACAAATTGCTGTAGGCCTTCCAATCAGTTCAGCTGGTTGCGAAAGAAGTTCCTCCGCTTTGAGGCGGATAAAAACATGGCTGAGAACCACAATGGTACAAGATAGATTTTCAAATTTATCACTTCTCTGTATCGAAAATGCTTTAGTTAAGCATAAATTGTCGGCTGAACAAGTTCTCTCTGTTTTCATAAAAACAGATAGAAAACTAAAATTAGTTTGAAGTTTTTTTTATTCATACTTATATGTTATATTTCCTAAATAAAATGTGAAAAGAAGAATGTCTTTTACTTAAAGTAGGTATATGACAAACCATGATGATGAAAACCAAAACTGTTTAAAATTGAGAGTGAAAACAAGATTGACGTAGTTTTCATGCGCATGCATCTATAAAAAGTGGTGTGTACGCCCCAACAACATTTTTATATGCACCCCTCCCCAAAAAGAGCCCGTGGGGCCTGGCCCCCCCCAGAAAAATTTTGTAGTTTCGCCACTGAGAACCAGTGACGCCCCAAGTGTTCAAATTTTCAATACAGAGCTGTAATCGCTCACGCATAGGCAGAATAGCATTCTAGTATAAACAAGTAGGTTTTAAAATGCCAAAAATAACACAAAATAATAGCGACTCTAAATCTTGCTTTGCGTCAAAATAATATTAGCTCCATTAAAGTTTGTCGTGTTTGAGTAATGAACCGTTGATTTCAAAATGCTGTAAATAAATTATAACGAATAAAAAATTAGGGTGGTGTTATATTTTAAAAGGTACATTGCACCACGGTCTATTTCAGTGAGGTACAAACTTCTGAAACTTACCGTAATTGAGAACTTACTCATCAGGTGTGAGGGAAGCAGAGATTTTTCCATAGATGTAATCAGTATTAGCATTTGTTTTATTGGACGCCACTCTATTTCTAGGTTTGATAATTAAAATACAACAAAAATTGAGAAAGGTTGTATCTCAAAGCATAATAGGTAATTTGAATAAGCACTAAACAACCGTATTTATATGTATATTTAATAAAGCTAAGTGTTTGATTAATATCAGCATAAAATAACGATATTTCTCGTAAAGCCTTACGATTTTAAAATTACTAAATTAAACACTGTACGTAAGCTTACAACCTAGATTTACTTAAAATTCAAAATGCAATTTGATCAACATGTTTTCAATAATAAAACGTGTATTGACCTGTCAACAAATTACAGTTGCGACAGGTTTTGAACTCAAGTGTTTTTTTATCTTAGGAGCAGGACTCAGCAGTTCCTTTTATTTAACCGTATCAAAATAACACTAACTGATTTGTTATTTAGTTAAACTGCACTAAAAGGATACGTACTTACTTGTACAAAATATGTATTTTAATCTTATCTTAAACGAACTATAGCTTGAGAACTTTCATTTCCAATTCCAAGATAAATATACGATAATGTAAAGGTAATTTTCATTTGTATTTAACATACAAACAAACGCGACATAACCGAACTATAGCAGTATGAACATAAGGTAACTTTCCCCTTAAACGTTCCACGCGGAATAGATATAAAAGCATGTGTGATTTATGCAAAACAAAGTTATATTTATGTCTCCATTTATGTTCATAAAGACGACATTGCATTAACATCGCCATTTTAAAAAAGTAAGATTCGTGACGTTACACCGCGCTTCCCAACCATACGTAAATTTGCCAAAATAAAAGGTTTTTCCTAAGATAAGCGGTTTCCTTGTTCATAACTTTATTCCCTATTAAATATAATACATAGAAAATGTAATTAGACGCCTTTACATACCCTATAAAATGGAAGCAAAACTTAAAAAAGATGACGTCTGAACTGCACAGCATAATAAACGGAAAGCGTAAGCGTGTTCAATTCGCGTTGCGCATAGAACAAAAATCAAAATCTAAAATATACACAGGGACGTTCGTAATTATTTAGACTGAAGAGAAAATATTGAGATATAAAAAATTTAATTATTGAACGAAGAAGGAAATGCTTAAAGATACTAATGTAATGTAAATATATTTAGCAATAATAATGCAAACTTCGAAACTTAAATTAAGGTAACGATAGACAAGAATTGGCACATTACAAAATTAAATAACAATTAAATAAAATTTGATATGCTTGCTGTATATTTCGAATGCATGAAGGATCTAACTTTTGCAGCAAGAGCTTACGCTGCGCGGTATCAAAAAAAAAATACCAAGTTCGACCTTCGGCGGTGTCGGACGATTCTATAAAAAAGCATGAAACAGGTCTTGGAAAAAAAGTTTTACGACATTTACGAGATCAACAGAAACACCAATATTTCTCACAAAATCAAATTTATTACGGTAGGTATTATTGCCTTCTAAGGTAATACATGGAAAATGAAAGTCGTAACCTATTGATGAAAACCGTCATCTTTCTCAAAACCTACAATTTATGCGTAAGTACAATTTAAACGTTAGTAGGCTGTGAAAACAAAATTGGAAGCGAAACGGAAAATATTACAAAGTTTTAGTTTCATGTCAGTGTCATTTAGTTGCTATCTTTCAAAGCTTGTTCTTGATTTTCCAAATCGCGTTGGTACCATTTCGTGTTATTGTTGGAGTTTTTCGTGTTGTTTGAGCTTTTCTTGTTGTTGTTCGTGTTAGGTTGTCTTTTAGTATTACAAAATTGTTTATATCAATGAAGAGTTATTTGATATGATAGATGTTTATTTTGAATGCATGAGAAATGCAATAGTTGCTGCAATAGTATATGCGCAGCATTATCCTGATAAACGCCACCTGAATAAAACAGTTTTTCTTCGAGCTGTCCATCGTTTGCGAACAACTGGAAACGTTCAAGTTCCCGTATACCACAGACAACGGAGGGGGCGCACCGAAGAGGACAGTATTAATGATTCAGCTTATGTCCAATTTAATCCTCACCCAAGTATTAGAACTATTTTGCAGGACGTAAGAGTACCTCAAACTACTGTTCAAAACATTCTCAATGAGCACAAGTAAGCGATTTTGAACCTTCACCATGAACTTATAAAGGTTTACTTATTGATTTTCTTACAAAATCCAGTAATATCCTGTTAAATCAGTGGAAACCGTCTTGTTTCAGGTTACATCCATATCACTTAGTCCTGCACCAGGCATTTCCTGTTGCAGATTTTGACCGAAGACTAGACCATTGCCAATGACTTTGGGTATGATGGTAGAAAGTCGGCAAGTATATTGTGGACAGATGAGGTCACCTTTCATATCAATGGACGTGTGAATCTCCATAATATTCTCTCCAATATTGGTCAAGAAGCAATCCGCACTGGATGCTAGAAGTCCAGCACCAGGGTCGTTGGTCTGGAAATTGTTGGGCAGGAATTCTAGGAGGGAATTATCGGCCCATTATTTTTTAACGACCAAATAAATGGCGACAATTACCTACAGTTTTTAAGAGAGGAATTTCCGATTTTGTTAGAGAAGGCGCCTTGAAATTCGAAAACAAATGCTATTCCAGCAAGATGGCTGTCCAGCTCACTTCGCGGTAAATGTTCGGGAATTTTTAGATGGCTACTCTAGTAGATGGATAGCGCGATTTACGATTTTGTCAGATTGACAGTTCCTCAGATATAGACGGCCTACTGGTATTTACTAAACTGCTATTCGGTGTATGCGCGTGAGATTGCAGCTCTGTATTGAATAATGCGGGTGACAATTTGGAACGTTTGGGGCGTCACTAGTTCTTCAGTATTAGGGCTGGTTGCACACCATTCTTCTATAACGTAGGTCCCTTTTTATCGGCTCTGAAATAAAGATACACCCCCGGGGGACGTTTAGTATATTAAATGTTGTTTTTTTGTTATAATAGCTTAATAATTAATACATTTTAATCAAAAATGACTGTTAAATCTGCTCTCTAATTCTTTTACTTATACTTATACTTTTGCATATACGTAGATTTAGTTGTGTAATTATGGTTGCGGAAAAAGTGTTATCGTGTAAATGTAGTTAAGTACAAGAACGTGAAAACACAAGCTGGTATTCCACTGCGATCAAGTCAGGAATGTAACGATATGCGACAAAGTGTTGGACGTTAGAAGTCTGCGGGTGTAAGTAGGGTGTCAATTGCGTCAAAATATGGGAGTCGCGAGATACCTGAGCCAATATTAATTATGTTCGGTTTTGCACCCTTAAACTTAGTAGAATTTAAAAATAAATAACCGGTTATTACTCTGTGAATAATAAACATTTTTGTTTGATTCTAACACCGAAATTGCTGTAACGTAGTACACTTTTCATGTGCCCACAGAACAAATGTAGAAGAACATCCTTCAAGAAGTGTCCGATATCTTATTGAAGAAAGTTCAATCAAGCTTGCCATTATTTAAATCTATTATATAGCAGGTTGTTCAATTATCGTAATTTGTTTGAAAACTAATATTGTATGTCCAGCGCATTGGTCTGGTTGAAGACCGAAGCGAACCACTTTACGTTTTTGAATTATATTCACCTATCAACCCTTGAGAAAACAGAGTTTCATGTCGTGGCACCCAGTAATTGCAATAAAAGCGTGATAGGGACCAAAAGAGGTCAATTACTATAATCAACAGGGTGAGTAATAAATTTTCCGCCAATGCTTTAGAAAAAAGGTATACGTTACAATTTATCATTCGAGTGACCTTTGATTATCATAACGTTGATTATATAATCTATAATATAAAAATGAATCGGTGAATGTGTTGCTAAGCGCAAATCTCGAGAGCAGCTGAACCGATTTCGATAATTCTTTTTTTAGAATATTCCTTGAAGTACGAGGATGGTTCTTACGGTGAGAAAAATTAAAAAAATTGTCTAAAAAAATTTTAAAAAGGGAAAAGCAATTTAGTGACGTCAGTATCGTATAAATATAAATGTCAATATTTATGAGATGGTAACATTACTCAAAAAAAATTGTCTATGGTAAAATATGAATTGTCTGTGGTATAATGTCATTTGAAATGTTGACATCTCTTTGCTGTGAATCTAGCCACAAATTTCTAAAAGTGTTGTGTGTTTGTGTCTGATCTATAATGTAAAAATGTATCGCCAAATGTGTTGCTAAGCGCAAAACGAGAACGGCTGGACCAATTCTGCCAATTTTTTTTTCGAGTAATGGTTGAAGTCTGAGGAAGGTTTTTATGAAGAGAAAAATTGGTAAAAACTCCAAGAAAAACGTGATAACCTAATTTTTCGTTTTAATGTAACACGGTGCGCGCCCAAACCCTCATACTTTCTTACACACAGACCATTTATGTCACCGCGAATGCATTTGGTATCTGTGGATGGTGTTGGAATAATTAATTTTTTATTCTTCCTTTCGCTAATATCGCTTATATGACCGTTTTAGCTTTAAGCAGAATAAGAGAATAACCAATTATTTCAGTTCATTCTGCCTACATGAAACAAAAGTGACGTAATGGTGTATCCAGTTTCAGTAACCATGTACTACAACGGGAGTTGTAATGTCTAATGAACTGTGAATATACAAAATTAGTTAAATGTTCAGTTAATGCAGCATTCTTTGTGTGAAGTACCAAAACAAAGAAATCAACCTAGACTCAAATCAAGTTAGAGAGCAATTTAACCTTAACTTTAGGTTATTGATTACTAATTTTTGTAGCAGTCTTAATAGGTAATCTGTGTATATAAAATTCAAAGTCCTGACTGACTCAGTGACTGACTGATATATCAAAGCACAGTCTAAACCGCTGGTCCTACAGACTTGACAGAGGGTGTGTGTTTTTGAAGTTTAGTTATCCACTAAGAAAGGGATTTTTCGAAATTGCACCCCTAACGGGGGTAAAATGACGGGTTGAGTTTTTTTTAACTTTTTTATTCCATGGGTCGATTGACTCGAATAATCATGAGAAACGTGTATCACAAAATTTAAATATCCCCCTCCGCATTCTGAGATCGCAGCAGCGCGCGACGGGTACGGCTAGTTTATTATAAATTGAAAACTTAACCACTTTAACGTGGCATCAAAACCAGGGCGGTTGTTTAAGCTAAAAACCCTAAGCACCTTTTTTACTGAACATTTAATACATTAGCAAGTATTTTACAAAACAATCTCTCTAAACACCACTCTTGCTCCAAATTTAATTACTTTTTTCACACTAAATTTTTGTTTAGTAAAGGCATTCAACAACCGGAAGTACTGGAAAACGCGGAATTTTATTACTCCGGTTGTTTTATGGTTTTCTCAAATAAAAATTGTAGCATATTTTTAATGAATATTCATTTAATGGAAATTCAAGTACCTAATGATGTTCTTGAATTTACTAAATAATTTTGGGCAAACTTAAGGCTAGTCACTTTGTAGTATCAATAGCGAATTTGATAAAGGAGAATAATTAGGTATAAGTAAGCTGAGCTGAATACACAATTTTATACGAATGAATGATTAATATTCCTATTTTATATACGCGATATTTCACATTGCTTGTTCATGTCTGTTTAGTACAGAAAGATGTTTATCTGTACCTAACAGTACCGTGGCAGCTGACTCACATATAACACAGAGCCTAAATCGGCGAAGCTAGAAAAAAAATTGGGGAAAATATCTTTGTACGTTTGGGGTGCAATTAAGAGAGCTATTTGAAACTAAAATTACAAGAACAATTTCAAATTAAAAAATTTAGGTCTTTTACGCAGATCTTTAAATGGATCATTAAACTATTGCGCGCAAACGCCTTAACTTTGATTAAAGCGTTTCATGCTATAAAAATGTAGTCTGCGAGATCTTTGTTAAGAGAAACCACCCCTGCAAAGTCAGGAAAGTGTAACGCAGAAACATTTAACATGCCCACAGGTTATTAATTTTGTAAACAAGAGAAGAAGGAGAAGTTAGATTTTAATACTTGGTACTACCGTAACATTAAAGGCTACCTATGCAGAATAAAACGAGTCAACAAAACGAGGTTAATGAAGTAACTGATAACGCTTATGCGTCTAAAATGCTATGGACTGCCACCTGTTTCGGCTTCTTCAGATAATCTTGGAAGTTGCAGTCAAGTGGTAACAAGAAACTGTTTTTTTTTGCATTTCTTATGGTCTTCAGCACTACATTATTCGTTGTTTCTTTTTGAAACATGCGAAACCATGCTTGCCTTTTTAGTGAAACGAAATAGTGACGTTTTTTGCTCAAGATCCTTCCTGAGTAGGAATTTAGTAGGAACAAACGTTTTTTTTTCTTTTTTTTTCAGTTCCCACTGCTGTTAACTAATTGCTTAATAACTTGAGAGCGAAATCTAAACTAGTAAAGTAATTGTCACAGGTCACATTGCGATTGGTATTATTATTTTTTTTGCAGCAATTATTCAAGTACTTGGCTAGCGAGTATCTTTGCAAGTGAATTCCCTTCCTTTCCAGTGTAAATTATATGCTCACCAGTATTTATCAGATTTGGAAGGCATATTATGTCTAAAAGGGCACCTTCTGTAAAATTTGTATTGATACCATCCCGTAGTTTGCATACGGACGCCAACTTATCAGATCTACGTCTCTCAGATCTAGTATCTAGTACCTAGTATCTAGTATCTCATAAATCTGATTAATCTCTTGAATCGCTTCAGGCCCATGGTCGCCTGGAAAATTAAAGGTCTAGACGGCAAATTCCACAAAATATCGTAATTCGCGTAGTTGTTGCTCAAAAAACCAGCAGTAAATATTAATCAAAGAAATGCATACAACTTAATAGTATCGCAGAAGTTCCATTTTTTAGGGGTTAGGACTCGAACAGCTTCCTTGTTGGTATACGTTACAAAAATTTGTTGTCCGCGAAAATTGATCGTTCGCCTTGAAACAAAAATCTGTTTCACTTCCTTGAATTTCAGGATCAGTGTCTTCGTCTACAGACAGATAACCATCATCTCCGCTTGCTACTGATTGATTATCATCCAATTTGGAGTCGATATCGTGATTGCATTGTAACTTATTTTGGATTACCTCCGCCAATTCTTTATCACTAAGCTTCTTTTCCCACTTGTTTGCCATATCAGCAATGTGTCGGATAACATATTATTTGCAATCACCAGCTCTCAGTACATAATGACAGAAGTTGGTACTATGCAACAAGCTAAATCACAAAGTTTTGCTATTATATATTACAATCGGCCCCACCTGATTAACGTTATTATTATTACTAGATATTAACAATTAAACATTATAGTAATGATGGAAATGATTATTAATTAGTTACAAATTCTTCAACGGTAATTTACTGTGAATCGCAGAAATTATATTAATCCATTAGTTGCCAGCTATGCCGTATGGCATCGTCTGGTACCCCTATAAACTGCCGTCGCTGACTCAAGACCAATCCGCAAATCTGCTTAGTTGCCATTGTTTACGTTAACTGAAAGGCTATTCCACCTCGTGTTTATTTTAGTTATGTTTATAATTCCACGTATGGCAGTTATAAATACATTTCGAATATGGACGACTTTGTCGATGTTGATTAGCTGAGAATTATTTTAGCGTATGTATGCATAAACATTATTTAAAAATATAATATAATATAATAAAAAATAGATATATGTAGCTTCATATAAATAATATTCTGAACTAACAAAGTTCTTTTGTGTTTCTAAAGAAAGCACATTTATCTAGAGTGTGGTAAACGGCATCACTGGGAAGTAAAGGTTGGCTGGGTGGATATGTCTGTTTGCTTATCATAAATAGCTCTTTTTTATTTCAGGCCAGGGTTTTCTTTGCAAGATTCAATGGACGCACTTACTTCTCTTTCAATGGATGCGATATTAATGTAAATACATTTATTGAACCACCAGATCTAAAGGTTCAGACTGATGAAAAGTCATGGAATGAAGATTATATTTGTGACATGCGTCACTTATCAGGAAATTAGCTATTAGCTCCATCTGAAGTAATAATTGGCAGTCAAAGAGTTGGGGAAGATGAGGGTATGGATGCAACTTTTATAACACCAGCGCAGTAAATCGTACCATCAACGTCCACGCAATCTAATTTACCACAACCTAATACAGAGAGAATCGATAACAATGAATGGGTTAAGAAAAGGTTATATTTAAAGGGTCAGGTCAAATGTGTTGCAGTTTAAAAATGAAAAAGATATAAACAAATTCTCATAGATTCCAGTAGATATTTTTGAATCATTTTTTGATGATACTGTATGGGAACTTTTGAGTGAAGAAACGAACAAATAAAAGAGATTAAGAAATGGTGCTGGGCATGAGCAAACCACTGAGAAATTAAAATGTTTTGTGGGAATACTTCTTCTCAGTGGATACAACATTGTACCAGCAAACCACCATTACTGGAATCAGAAACCAGATATGCATAATGAATTAGTCAGTAATGCCATGAGACGAACCAGATTTCAGACTATCCTCAAGTATTTACACTGTGCTGACAACAATTCCGATTTTGACAAGATGACAAGGAATGGAAATTACGAAAATTTATGAATTTGATAAAATAAAGATACCTAAAACATTTTATTCCTACTGTTGACTTGAATTACAATGAAAGTATGATTAAGTATTTCGGTAGACACTCGATGAAGCAGCTGGTAAAGGGGAAACCAAAAGAGCCTCTGCTTGCTAAAGAAATTACAGAGTTAATTATTTTAAACTTAAAGTACGCACGGCTCTGTTGGACCCCACTTGCCCGGATAAGGGTTAAACGTAGGCATGGTAAATTGATAAATACGACTAGTCGGGCGAAAAGTATTCTATAACGTTGATTGTTATAGCGCATCAATACAGATAAATTTCAAAAATAAATTGTAAATTAATTTGGCGTCGAAGGTGCAAGGCTATTTTCAACATGATAATGCAAGGGCTAGTACAAGGGAGACTATTATTTTCTACTCACAAGGTTATTATTTTTTTGGGTACATACATTTTACCGTAGAAGGCAGTTGATTTATAAAATTTAATTGTAGTTGTAATATAAAACGTAACATAGGGACAATTATACAGGGTGGCCCACCGAAAAGAGTCCAACCCATTTTTTCCCAATTGAGGAAATGCACCAAACATTGCTGAAACGCGTAAATTTTAGTTGTTGGGGAGAACAAACTTTTGGGCAAATTTACCCCCCATCGTCAACCCCCTAGAGGGGGTAAGCTTCGACCATAAATTTTTAAATAGATAGAGGGGTCGAGTGATACCTCATTTTGAAGGCCTCGTCAAGGTGGTTTGAGATGCAATATTTCAAGTTATTTGGTTGAGTCAATTAAAAATGGCGGGCCGTTAAAATTTATGAATTACTGTAAAATTCGTCAATTTGGCAGGTTTTAATTTAATAATTGGTTTGAGTTGGAGCGAAACGATTTTCACTTTCTTATCGTAACCTATTCACTCGTATCGTTTTGATATTTCACAACTGCCAAAAAAGTTTTATTGTTTTTTTTAATAATCCATTTATTTAAAGTTGTTTATTCAACAAAATAAGAACTATCAACACCATAAAGTTTAAACAAACTATTAAAATAATTTAAAAAAATAATTAAAGTTACCAAATGCTGAAAATGTTCACCATTAGCTTCCATGCAGTCGTATAAGCATGTTTCAAAGTGATTCCTAACATTTTGTAGAAATTGGGGTGTAATTTGACCACACTGGTGTACAATCCTTTGACGCAAGTTTTCTAACGAGATGTCCCCAGAGAAAGAAGTCTAACGGTGACAAATTGGGGGAACGTGCAGGCCACTCAATGGGCCCCCTTCTTCCAATCTATTGACGGGGAAACATGGTATCCAGAAACTGTCTTACGGGCATAGCATAATGCGGTGCAGCACCGTCTTGTTGGTAGCATAATTTGTCAGCACGGTACTGATCATTTTGCTCGATTATTGTCGTTAAGGCTGGGTAAATTGTGTTTTCTAACAAATTCGGTTACATTTCGCCAGATAAGCTTCCTGGTAAAAAGAATGGCACAACAATATGGTCCCCGAAAACTCCTGCCCATACGTTCAACTTCTCAGGATGCTGAGTGTGTACCTCACGAAATATCCTTGGATTAGTGTCTGACCAGTATCGGCAGTTATGTCTATTCACTTCCTCATGCAGATCGATAGTACATTCGTCGAAAAAAGAGATATTGAAAAGAAAATCTGGATCATTGTTAATTTTATCACTCATAATGTTATAAAATTGCACACGCCTATCGAAATCGTCTTCATTTAATTCTTGAACTAATTTAATATTGTAAGAGTGAAATTTATGTTTTTTCAGGATTCTTTGAATGCTGGTGGAATTCCTGACACAGCGTACAATTTTCTTATGTAGGATCAATTGTTACATGACCTAGAACAGCCACTTCTGTTGCTTCATTAACCATCGAGTTTGTTACAGTTTTTTTTTTGTTCTGGACAGATCCTGTTTCTTGAAACTTCTTAATAACTTGAATAACATACCTATGCGCTATATGCTTATCTGTATGGCTGTTGCTAAAGACACTGGCGGTTCTTCTGGTACACTCATCATTTTTAAAGTATAGAAACACAATTTAAATTCTCTCTTGTAAGGTAAAATTTTTAAAAATTCAAGGTATTTGGTGTTAAAGTTCTTTTAATTAAAGCTAAATTTTAACAATTTTTAGCATTATTGGCATACACTAACCATGAAACGAAACAAAAATGCGTTAGAAATATGCGTAATTAATAAGAGTGGTTTTGGCAACTAACCGTCATTAAAAGTAATTTGTTGTCATTGGTCTAAATGGCGCTCCCGCTGCTGGTCAGTTGCTAGGTGACGGGTGGATCGCGTCCGATCGCGTTGCCTTGCAACTGACAAGTAGCGAGAGCGCCATTTAAACCAATAATAATAATAATAATAATAATAATAATAATAATAATAATAATAATAATTATAATAATAATAATAATAATAATAAAAATAGTAATAATAATAATAATACCGTTTAAAAAAAATAAATAAATAAAATAAAAATAAAAAAAATACCGTTTATTGTAATACGAATAAATAGAGCGCATTACAAAAGATTGAGGGTTCGCCTATAAGACGACCTTTCACCCTTCCCAATTACATTAAATAATGTACACTCTCTTGCACAGCAACAAAAACAAAATTTAGTATTCTCACAAACACAAATCATAACATACTTACCCTATACATTTGATATTACATTCAAAGACTACTAAAAACTGAATAAAATTAAAATGAAAGTATAACATAAGACATGGTATTGCAAAGCACAAAGTAATAAATAATAAGAAATAGATACAAGAATAATAGCGATTACTTATTTGTGCAACAAAGACATAAACTAGTAAACTGTATCATTTAAAATTTTTTTAAATAGCAAGTCTTTAAAAGCAGTAAAAGATTGATTTAGATAAGGCAACAATTCATTAAGTAGAGACACTGCGTAATAACTAAAGCTACCTTCAAATTTTTTTGTATTATGACATGGTATTGTGAATGTATCAAAGTTTTAATGGCGGTTAGATGTCAAAACCAAATTATTTTCTTTTTGTGGATAGGTTACGATAGGAAAGTGAAAATCATTTCGGTCCCACTCATACCTCTAAATAAATTAAAACTTGTCAAATTGACGAATTTTACATTAATTCGTAAATTTTAACGGCCCACCATTTTTAATTGACTCAACTAAATAACTTGAAATTTTGCATTTGAAGAGAACTTGACGAATCTTTCAAAATGAGGTATCACTTGACCCCTCTTTCTATTTAAAACTTTATGGTCGAAGTTTACCTCCTCTTGGGTGTTGACGATGGGGGGTTAAATTTGCCCAAAAATTTGTTCCCCATAAAAAATAAAATTTACGTGTTTCAACAATTCCCTCAATTGGGAAAAAAGTGGGGTGGATCCTTTTCGGTGGGCCACCCTGTATGAACATTGTCTTAATAAAATGAAAAGGAGAGTGAGTGTTTGAATATATCTGTTTATTGATTTCGACATTTTGTTATTAAATTCTTGTGATTATTACTTTTATGAGTATTTGATCCCATGTAAGGCAGACTAAATTAACTTAATTACAGATTTCATGTGACATCATTTTTTTTAAACTAACTGCATTAGACAACCGAGTAAACGGAGGCCAATATTAGTACATGGACTAATGAGAAGTAATTTGTTCCTGTTTCTAGGCAACCTTTAACGATCACATTGTATAATTATCATTTGTTTCGTCCAGTTAATTGGAAGTACTTCATAAAATAGAGAAACAAACTGCAAAAGACACCCAGTAAGTTTTTGTAACTGACAGTGTAAAAAGAATATAAAAATATTATATAAAATCTTAACTTTTAGTTCATATAACCATTGAACGTAATAGAAAATCACGATATGTAACATACCTAAATTGTTTTCCTTTATCTATATTTATGGTTCATTCTTTACTGAGAAATAAATCAAAATAAATTTTGTTCTGCAATCAGACTTTGATATACGATTGAGATCAATGGATTATTGCTTACTAAACTAAATTAGACGAACGATATGTTTTATATCGAAGAATGCTATATTTTAGTTGGCAGTCTTCTATTAATATTCATATTGCGAATCTTTTTATAGAACTGAATATACTCAATTCTGTATCTACCATAAAATAATTTTTATTGAAATAATTTTTTTTTATTTCTACAGACAAATTATTGCTATTTCTATTTCAAATACAAAAGGAGATGGAAAAACAAGTTTCCTTAATCATCCCTGAGGAACCTTAAACTCTAATTTTCTCTGGCACAGATCAGAATTAATAAAGAATTATAAGTATTCAAAGCGATTTCGAAAAAGCGAAAACTTACTTGAATTGTAGCATGAATTGATAAACCACCTGCAGTTATAAACACCAATACTCGAAATATATAGGTTGTTGTTTGAAACTTTCCAGCATGATGTATCCCTAATATTATATACACCGAGAGGCATAATACAAAAGTTGTATATGCCGCTATCAGCGTATAGAAGAATGGTCGAACTTTGGTCCATTTTAGGTGAAGAAATGATTCTGGAACGAAAATTTAGATCGTGGTAGAAATATTCTCAGACATACCAATGAATGGATGTTGTAAAAGCGTATCTTTTTCCTTTTCAGTGGCGGCTGCAAACATTGTCCATAGAACCTCCATTTGTCGGGCTTTTCCATCCGGTGCCAAAACACCAAAATCTGATAAAAATTAAACGATAACAATTAATTTAAGGTAAACCAAGGACTTGAAATTATTGTTAAATTAAATACAAGCAACTGATTTTAGAATAAAAACCACAGGAATCTAACTTAAGTAAAAGACAGCGTTATCTTAGTTGATTCGATCGACCTATTTCCACAGTTTTTGATTTTATAGCGCCACGTTATGGAAGCGGACTCTGCTTCCATCATTAGGATTAGTTCTGAGGACTGATTTCGCACTTGAGTTGAATTGATATATTGTGATTTTTTCCAAGCAATTGACTACTCTCAAATTGGAACTTTGATAACTATCACTCACAAGTCTGACACCTTTACTGCTGAGGAACTGAGTAATCCAATACATATTTTTTACACACTTGTATTACACCTAAGCTCTTCGCGCATTATTGGGATCCATATGGGTTTCATTTCTAAACTAGCTTGGCTTACTGGATTTTCGGCTAATGCGATGTACGTGGCTTCTTTGGGTTCCCGGGGAGTTGTATTCTCATCCTTTGCCACTAGCTGTATTTTATCCTGTAGGATGCGATGGCCGTCGTTCCAGACATACTCCGCGATTCTTGATCTTCCTGTTTCGACTTTGCGGACGTTGTTCCTATGTTCCTATGTTCCTATGTTCTCACTTTGCATGGTCTAGTGCTCTCATCTATGTATGTGGAATTCGCGTGGTAGATTATATACACAATTCCTGGAATTCTGGCCTTCATTGTGTTGTTCGGTTTTGGTTAGTATTTCTTTTCGATTTGAAGGCAGTGTGTATATAGTATTTGATGTCTATCCTGCGTATTTTGTCCGAGGTACCTGGTATATCTGGTATTATTGCGGTGTATGCAGGTTCTTCTTTTTCGGTTACCCTTCCCCTGTGTAGGTTAGGTGTTAAATCGGAGTAGCCATATTCTTTATAAATGTTTTAGCGATATTTTCTTTTTCTTTCAGGTCTTCTTGTTTTGCGCATATTCTCTATCGTACACGCATCCTGCCACACCTACCTTCACGCATTTGTGATGATTGGAGTTGTAATGTAGATACCTTCCAGTATGGGTAGGTTCTTATATACACTTAGCGTGAAAGTGTTCCAATATATTACTCGCTATGGGTGGTAGTGGGACACCCATCGCCGTCCCAAACTCGTGTTGGTAGAATTTTTCTTCTACTTGGAAGCATATAGTTCTAATGCGTATTATCACAGGATACATTGTTGTGTTTACCGAGTGTTGCGTGTGTTACTATAACGTTTCGTCTTTTTCCAGTATGTCTCTTGTGATCGTAAATCTCTTATCTGTGGGTACATTTGTGAATAGGTTCACGATGTCTCATGAATGTTTCTTCGTAGCTAGGATGGAAGCATCTGATGGTTTCCACGAAGTGCTGTGTATTCTTGACAATAGACGCTGTTTTTCTCGATAATGGTGTGATGACGCATAGCAGATAGTGTGCTAATGTCTTTCGATTGATGCTGGGGGTCTTTTGGTTTTTGTTTGCACTTGCCCGCGTCCAGTAGTTGTTAGATCTTACTGTTGTAAGTTTCAATACACATTACCACATTTACGTTTCCATTGTCTACTGGGAGAATTTTAATCGATAGGTCATTCTTAAGGCAAATGACCGTTCTCCTTTATAGGTTAAAGAGATTAGGTTTAGTTCGCTTAGGTGAATCTAGGATAAACCTAACCTTGCTTCTGTATTCTTCGGCTTCCTCAGTATCTAATTTCAAAGCTGTTTCATCAACTGCGGTTATTAAATTTACCTTCGGAAGATACCTCAGTGTTATCGCACAGTTTAAACCAGAAACTTCATTTCGTTTAGAGATATTTGTGGCAGTGTTTTTTCGATTGATGATGCATGCTTCTTTCTTCTTTTTCATTAGCTTTTCTAGTTTCATCTGCTGAACTTTCTTGTGATTTGCCTTGATCTTTGAATATTTGCTTCTAGTAGCCGTATTTATCCTCCCAAAGCCTTGCTTGTTCACTCGATTTTTCTGATCTCTGGATTGTATCGCCCATAGTGAGAAATATATAGATGGAAGACTTCGAAGACCAAGCGATATCTGAATTCACGGAAAAACCAAGGATGTGGCTTAGATACCTGAACAATACCTTCGTAGTTTGGCACACCCTCCACGAAATTCACAATGAAATTGCAGTCGTAACAAAAACTGTCACTCCTGGATGTACTTCTACACAGGAATTTCAACACTGACGACAAGTGTATGCAGGAAACCTACCCACAGACACAAGGAGGTACCTAAATTACAACCGTAATCACCACAAAATCGTAAAGTTAGGCGTGGCAAGATGTTTGTACGATATAGCTGATACAATATCTTAAAACCAAGAGGACCTGGAAAAACAGAAAAGAAAATATCGCTAAAACTCTATAAAAAATGGCTACCTCGATATAATACCTAACCTAAACGGAGAAGGGGTAACTGAAAATGAAAATGAAGACATTAAAACTGAAATGACAATTTCTATCAACAAATATTCAAGGTGTTCAACAAATGGGGAAGCAATAATCTTCGATTATTCGTTGTTGTAAGTATGAACTACTCTCAGACCTTCAGACTCTATTACTATATTGGGAATGGCTGTATCTTAAAATCTGTCATGGGTTGGCCATCTTCTGTCAGCTACAAAAAAACGGCTCGTAAAATATGCTACAGATCTAAGCAGTACTTTACCTCCCGACAACTCTTTCTGTTGTATAAGGCCCAAATTCGACCCCACCTAGAATATAATTTTCACCACGGGTTGGTGCTCTCTAATACTCTCTCTATATTGTTGGTCGTATTCAAAAAAGGTCGATTAGACTTACAAATGATCCGTCCTTAACCTCTAACGTACAGTCCCTTGAGCATAGACGAATTGTTTCAATTCTTTCTTCATATTATAGACATTACAATGGCTATTACGCTGCTTTATTACATTCTTTGACAGTCTCTCGGGCTACCTTTGCTAGGAATACTCGGTTCGCTCATTCGCATTACAGTATGCAATACAAATCTCCACTTACTACACGAGCGCAATCCAAATTTTTGTCAGGAATGATCTCCCTACCTCCTGCTTTCATCCCACTTATGATACGAAAAAATTTAAGGTAGTCGTTCCTAGGTATATCATGTCCACCCCTAGTTTTCTCGAGATCTGTTAATGATAGCGAATTTCGGTAAAGAGCGTTGGATTTAGCAGAATTTTTTATCGAGACCTAATATTCTAGCAAAACTATTTCACTAAAAGTATGAGTACAGGGTCACTAGGTTAAGGAAATCCTACAGAAGTTAAATTTTTACTAGACATTTGCTCCTTTTTCATATAGCAACAAATAGTGAATTATTCACACACACGCACGCACGCACGCATACACGCACGAACGCACACACGCAAGCACGCACACACGCAAGCATGCACCACGCAACCACACACAGGCACACACACACGACAAACAAACGCAAACACAGACACAAACGCAAATACAAACGCAAACGCCAACGCAAACGCAAACGCAAACGCAAACGCAAACGAAACGCAAACGCACACGCAAACGCAAACGCAAACGCAAACGCAAACGCAAACGCAAACGCAAACGCAAACGCAAACGCAAACGCAAACGCAAACGCAAACGCAAACGCAAACGCAAACGCAAACGCAAACGCAAACGCAAACGCAAACTCAAACACAAACACAAACACAAACACAAACACAAACACAATCACAAACACAAACACAAACACATACACACGAACTAGGACGCACGCATGCACGGATGCGCATTCACCTGTGCACGTACCTACGCGCTCGCTGGCGCGCGCTCGCTGTCGCGCACTTGCTCGTACCCACGCGCACACAGACAAACATGAGTGCACTATACATGAAACGTGTAAATCCGTTGTAAACTCGGCTTCGGTTATATTTTGTGAAAGCAATATTTGACTTATAATGCTTCGCGCATAAGAAGTTAAAATTGATAAACGGCAACTACCTAAATACACATACGATACTAAGTTGATCCCTCACCTACTTTGCAATTAGAATTTTATAAATTTATGTTCTGAGCGATTCATACTAACAGACACCTAAATATCCTTATCTACAATGCAGAGTTATTCTGATTGAATTTGCGCATTGCTATCACTCCCAGTTTGCCTCTTCTGTATAGTTGATAATAATGGATGTTGGCGTTTGTTCTCTTATTCAAAAACGTTATATGTTAACAACGTTACAATAAAATACGCACGTTAAACTAGTTATATATTACTCAATAAAACTTTAAAGATTAACAATATAGGGATAATATTTCATTTTGGAACAAATTAAGAAAACCACTTATCAAATACCAAATATTGTCAGAGAATATTTTCTGTTTTAATATACAACGCGTAGGAAATAAGAGGTAAACAACTCAATTTGAAGAATTCTACTTCTCTTCATAACTTTGTTAATGTAAACTTTTTAACCAAAATTAATTTTGTTAATTAAAAGCGTATTTTATCGGAGTTTTAACTTGTGGTCTACTCAAGCAAAATACATGGATTAGAATCGATATGCTTGTGTTAAAGATAATGTCTTACCTAACGTTACTTTCATGCCATCCGCCTCTTGGCGACGTATAGTACTTTTGGTGATTTTCGAATCAAATATTTCCTTAATAAAATCTGCAGGTCTAGGAATATGTGAAAAAATAACATCCATCACTGTTTCTTTGCTAAATGTATTAGCTCCTGTTAAACTACCACCTCGATTTAGAAGTGCCTTTATGCAATCCTTATGGCCACCTAAAGCGGCTCTGTGTAAAGGTGATCGTCGAAAGGAATCCGTTTTATTGATATCATTGGCCGTTATTCTTGAATCATTAAGAAATAGTTCTAGTATTTCTAACGAACCTAATGATGCAGCTTCGTGTAGCTCAGTCTGATTACACATACTAATCGATATCCAAGCACCAGCTTTTAGAAGAGTGTTTACCGCATGTTTACTGTTTAAAGTTACTGCGTGATGAAGCGGAGTTGTATCTGTGAAAAGAAGCAGATTTAGAAACAAGCTTACTGTGGTAGGTAAAAGTGAATGTGGCATTTAAAAAAGAATGAGATAAAAGAATTTTCCGCGAGCTTTTATGGGTACTAATAGCTTTCGGAACATTTCATATGTGTTAAACTTTCCGCCTTTTTTGTTATAAATGTTTCACTTTTATAAAAATATTTTCTGTTTGTTTTATGTGAAACTATCTGGATTTTTGTTATAATTACTAGAATTTTTTATTATAAAAAAGTGTTGAACATAAATCATACACAGGTGGCATAGTCGTCAGTAATATTAATTTTCTGTAAAACTCCCAACAAAATTTCTTAGGTTAACAAATTATTTAAGGAAACACTTGACTTTCTTTATTATGTACATCAGTCTATACTTTTTTTACTTTATGTACTCATTCATTATTAATGTTGTGTTTTATGGCACTGGATACTCATCAGTCTGTTAAAATCTGTTGGGAATCCAAACTTCCTACGAATAGTTTTATGGTGCGGAGAATTGCATTTATTATACATTAAGTGTGGTGATATTTTAATTCTAACAAATTTCTTGAAGTTAAACTAAGTTTATTTTAACAATTTATAAAATTTATTTCTAACACAACCCATTTTTGCGTTTGTTAATTTACACTTTAATTATTTTTCCATTTTATGCAATTAACCAATTAATGCCATATACGCAATTTGCTTCCAGTAATGGAGAAATATTTCTTTATGTTATGTAGTACTTATTGACTAATTAGGCCAAATCATCAAGTGGTAGTAAATATCAGAACTGAAAGTTGCAATAGATGTAATCTCCTGATTTACGTTATGTTTAATACTGAGTAACAAACTAAAATTCGGGCTAACGTAGTTATAATAAAATTTTTTTGCAATAAAGATATTGCTCTTTATTTAGCATTTATTGCAGTTATATCAGTAATTTTTATAACCACTAGCCACGCTATCATAAAATCGGGAACGACAGATAAAAATGATATATAATGCAATAACAAAAAAACATAACATAAGGCAATGAAAATCTTGTACAGTGCGTTTCAAACGTTTGGAAACGCTCAATTATCTCAGTTACTCATAAAGTGACATAGATGGAAATTGGGGAGTTTACTTCAGCAATCATGCTCTATCGAAGAAAAAAATTATCAATGATGCTGTGTTGCCGCTTCTACTAAAAATTAAAAGTAACTTTCATCATTCAAACGGAACACCATGTATTTTATTCAGTTTTTTAATGCCCGGAATAAATCTAAATACATCTTATGTATGAAGTCCTATACCTATCTTCAAAAATTTACGAAATAGTTGACAAACCATTTGGACACTTTGACAGGTTGTAAAATCTAAACCTTAAGAGATCAAAAAAAAAAACGGTTTGCGCATTCCTATCTTATTTTTTCATAAGCTGTCTATTGACTAATACAAAAACATCTAATCTTCTAACAAGGAATTTATTGAAAAAAGATTACGAAACTATATACTAAATTAAAATTTTTCGATAGCTTTGTGAATCATATGTTCGGTATTCGAAGAGGTTCTCCGGTTTTGAAGCATATACTTTATTGTTTAGATACCCCCAGAAAAGGTAATCTAATGGCGAGAGGTCGTGAGACCTCGCTGGCCAGTCTATAGAAAGCCTTCTGCCTATGCATCTGTTAGTAAAAGTTGTATTCAAATATTTCCGCACTATGCGATCGTAGTGGGGAGGAGCTCCATTCTGCTGAAACCATGTACTTTGATGGTTTGGGCCATACAAACGTTGAGTTCCAAGAACGATTAAATTTTGAAGCATATCCAAATATCTCTCAGCTGTTAAATTCCCTTCTATGAAAAATGACTCTATAGTGCGAGTTCCATACAATACTGTCAAACATTTGTTTTGTAAGGGTGCTGAGATTGCGCTTCGCTCATCCAATGCGGATTTTGATCTGACCAGTAGCTATAATTATGACGATTCACATTACCATTTGACATAAATGTCGCTTCATCAGAAAAAACAATGATTGAAGAAATTATTATTCTCGTCGCACTTAGCAATCATGGTCTCACAAAATTCATTTCTTCTACCGAAATCATCGTCTGACAGCTTTTGAAAAATATGAATCTTATAGGGGTGAAATTTATTTTCCTCCAGAATTGTTGACACTGATGAACGACTTATATGAATAGCTGCTGCTTACTTTCGCAGGGAACTATGAGGATTCCCAATAAATGTGAGTAATATGTTCAAGCATTTTTCACCACTTCTTGCTGTTTTGGGTCTTCACAATCCAAACCTCTCTTTGAAGTCTCCCTTTTTCTCAAGTCTTCTGACTGTTTTGTGTACCGTTGATTTCCAATTAGGGGACGGTTTGGAAAATCGACACTTCTTTATATGATCTCACACGATCTCCGTAACCACCCATCATGAGCAGTATTATTCTTTCTCGTTCATTTAAATTGGCTATTATTAAAAATCAAAGAGAATGGGATTGACAGTATCTAATTTTACTTTTATGTCTGTCAAGTATGACGTGTTTCCACGGTTTTCATTTCTAATGCAGCAAAGGTGCATGTCACCTATTTTATTTTTTTTAAACAATTTTTCAATAAATTTCTTGTAAGAAGATTAAATGTTTTTGTTATTTGTCAATCGATAGCTTATGAAAAACTAAGATACGAATGTGTAAACTTCTTGATCTCAAAGAGTCGAAATGATCTGTCAAATGTTTCGTAAATGGTTGAAGGACGTCATACATAAGATGTATTTAGATTTACTCCGCGTATTAACAAATTGAATAATATACATGGTGTTCCGTTTGAATTATCAATGTCGCTTTTAATTTTTAGTAGAAGCGGCAACACTGCATCACTGAAAATATTTTTGTTGGATAGAAGCATGATTGCTAATGTTAACTCCGAATTTTCATCTATGTCACTTTACAAATAACTGAGATAGTTGAGCGTTTCTAAACTTTTGGGACGCACGGTATACGAACTGTGTGCAACAGCGTTGGTCCATTCACACTACATTTCATTACAAATAGTTCATTCCACAGATTTTTAAACAACATCTACATTAATGTATTTGGTGGTATTTTGTGAAATGAAATGGATGTACAGAATTAAAGGAAATGAGAAAACAAAATGGCGATATTCACTAATGCAACTACATAAAAAACTTTTAATACTTAGCGATATATTGGAGTGACACTACTTAATTAGGTATATGTATAACAGCAGTTTAAAAAACTTCTCTCGTGTATTATTACACGTATTTTTTCTAAAACTGCATATAAATTTAAAAAAAACTGTGTAACTGTTATCGGGTTGTCAATCGCATTAACAAGGCTTCATGACTACGTGGTTCATAAGGAGGGAGCACCTATATTCATGAAAGGCGTTCTAACGAAAATGTGAAGGTATTCATAGCGGTAAGGTTAAAAAAATCAACGTGGTATATAGGTTAATACTGAAAATTTGTTACTGTAATTGATGGTTTAATGTAAATATACTGTGAATCCAATTTTCCACATATTTCAATTAATGGAAACGAAGGATTATATTAGATAAACGTACCATTTTATGCAACACAATTTTTGTTCTCTCTTTCTATACGTAACTATTACAATTAATTACCAAATAAACATACAAACTAATTTATCAAATTAACTGTATTTCCGCCAAACTTTACAAAATAAAACTGGCACCACCGCAAATGCGTATATAACCAGTCTTCTGACTGGTATGTTTTTAATAAAAATAATTACCGCTTGGATATGAAATGGTTGTTTTTTTTTAATTTTTACAAATTTAAACGTTTCAACAACATTTATTTACACTAGGTTTTGAACATTAATTGAGTGTCAACTAACTTATGAAACATAAAAATGCAAAAATAAGCCTGCAAAAATAGTTAAGAATCATGTACGAAAAAGACAACTATGGAATCTAATTTCATTTTAGTAAAGATTAGCTACATATTAAATAGATTAGATATTATTAAACCGGACTAAACGGATTAAAACGGACGAAGGCGAAGCATGTCACAGTGAAACCACAAATTGAACAAATTGTAATCAATTTAAGTCCAAAGTTGTAAAAAACTTTAATTTTAAAGTGTTCACGACTAATAACTTAACACGCCAATTAAATATCTAGTTAAAGTTAAGTTAAAGACTATAATAGTTAAAATGCAATGAAAACCTAATGTGTAGGTTTAATCCTATTTTAATTTTAGCTATATATGTTAAACCCATACAACACTGTGGTAGCTTAACATGCTAAGTTGGTGAAGCATTTATTTGAAGATCACAGCAAAAACTTAGGCCCTCCAGCAAGTAAAATTAAAACAAAGGCACATTATTTTGCCTTTTTTTAACTACAGGATGCCAATACCTAATTCAGCGTTTCTCAAACTACAGTGTTCTGCGCCACCATTTATATGCCCTGGATAATTCAGCGCCCCCTTGAGTAATATAACATAAAAATAGTAGATCGCCTAATAATACGATGATATTTATTGTTGGATATCACCGCCGACGTGGAGCATTCGTACCGTATTATTACGTGATTTACTCTGTTACTCTAATGTTCGCGGTAGATACCGAAGAATCTCGAACAATCTCGATTGAAAGTACGCTATTATACAAGCAGTCCATTGGTGGGTTGTTAGTTCCTTGTTGATTGAGGCGGTGTTCGAATTGACTGTATTGAAAATACGCGACTATAAGAACCGTTGATTTGCCAGTGAGTTGTTTTTTCCTTGTTGAGTTATTAGTTTGTGCACTAAGATTATTTTAAAACATTTTGTGAATTGGACTTTTAAAGTTGACAACGTATATGTGTAGTAAATATGGATAGGTTTTTAATAGGTGTCAAACGTAAGCTTCACCAAAAATACCCAGTACCAGTTCTAACTCTATTATAAAATCAAAAATATGAAAATATGATCAAGCATACTTAAACTTGGGTTTTACAAGCACTGAAATATGTGGGGATGGAAAACCTCACTTTGTTACTTGCCTTAAAATTTTGGCTACAGGTATCATGAAACCAGATAAGTTGAAGAGGCATTTAGAAACTCTGCACAAAGAATATGTTGGTAACCCCCGTGAGTTTTGTTTAGGTGAATTCAGATCTTTAGAGAGGCATAAGTAAGATTTTCAAGTAAGTACGTGGTATAGCCTTACTGGCTATAATGTACAGTGGAGTATAGAATAGTCGCTTTCCTAGGATAGTTTTATGGACTGACGAAGCTACTTTTAAAAACATATTTGGTGTGTTAATACGTGGAGTGGTCTACTTGAAGGAAATATCATAGGCCCTTATTTGTTCGAAGAAACCCTGAACGGGATACTATACTCCGAGTTTTTAAGTAACGACTTGATCAACTTACTGGAGAATCTCCCTCTTTTAACGCAAGCAAGAACGTGGTTTCAGCAAGACGGTGGCCCAACTCATTTTTCATTGGTCGCCAGGAACACTAGTAAACTATTTACCAACAGATAGATTGGCAGAGGAAGCATAGTGCCGTGGCCGCCAAGATCACGATATTGTACGCCCTTCATTTTTTTCCTTTCATGTCGGTTCAAGGATATTGTTTATAAATAAAAACCAACAACGAGAGATGATATGATGCTGAGAATTCGCGATGCCTGCCATTCATTAAGCATTGAAGAAGTACTTAGGGGAACTGATAGCGTAACTGGAAGAGCTCAACAGTGTTTAGCAGTAAATGGAAGACATTTTGAACACGTGTAGCATTGCCTAACTCGGTAAAATCCGGCCTTTCAATTTTGTTTGTTAACAATGAATTTCAAATTTAATCATTTTAGTCGAATATTACTTAAATGGCCTCTTGTAAAATTGGATGTTGTATTTATAGTGTTGTCTTCATTTTCAAAGATATGAATTTTAATAAATTCTTTTAATTTACTTAAAGCAATATTATGGTACTCACGAACCATGTGTATTTTTTTTTGGATATTTGTTTATTATATCTCATTGAATAGCTTACCTGGCATAAACTATGGTAATGAATTTATTTGGCAATGAAATCCAAGTCTCTTATTTTGACTAGGAGCTGTTGTCAAGGGCGAAGCCA
>JARFJB010002221.1:850000-862500 GCA_036346205.1 Vesta saturnalis
AAAATGTTAAAATGTTAAAATGTTAAAATGTTAAAATGTTAAAATGTTAAAATGTTAAAATGTTAAAATGTTAAAATGTTAAAATGTTAAAATGTTAAAATGTTAAAATGTTAAAATGTTAAAATGTTAAAATGTTAAAATGTTAAAATGTTAAAATGTTAAAATGTTAAAATGTTAAAATGTTAAAATGTTAAAATGTTAAAATGTTAAAATGTTAAAATGTTAAAATGTTAAAATGTTAAAATGTTAAAATGTTAAAATGTTAAAATGTTAAAATGTTAAAATGTTAAAATGTTAAAATGTTAAAATGTTAAAATGTTAAAATGTTAAAATGTTAAAATGTTAAAATGTTAAAATGTTAAAATGTTAAAATGTTAAAATGTTAAAATGTTAAAATGTTAAAATGTTAAAATGTTAAAATGTTAAAATGTTAAAATGTTAAAATGTTAAAATGTTAAAATGTTAAAATGTTAAAATGTTAAAATGTTAAAATGTTAAAATGTTAAAATGTTAAAATGTTAAAATGTTAAAATGTTAAAATGTTAAAATGTTAAAATGTTAAAATGTTAAAATGTTAAAATGTTAAAATGTTAAAATGTTAAAATGTTAAAATGTTAAAATGTTAAAATGTTAAAATGTTAAAATGTTAAAATGTTAAAATGTTAAAATGTTAAAATGTTAAAATGTTAAAATGTTAAAATGTTAAAATGTTAAAATGTTAAAATGTTAAAATGTTAAAATGTTAAAATGTTAAAATGTTAAAATGTTAAAATGTTAAAATGTTAAAATGTTAAAATGTTAAAATGTTAAAATGTTAAAATGTTAAAATGTTAAAATGTTAAAATGTTAAAATGTTAAAATGTTAAAATGTTAAAATGTTAAAATGTTAAAATGTTAAAATGTTAAAATGTTAAAATGTTAAAATGTTAAAATGTTAAAATGTTAAAATGTTAAAATGTTAAAATGTTAAAATGTTAAAATGTTAAAATGTTAAAATGTTAAAATGTTAAAATGTTAAAATGTTAAAATGTTAAAATGTTAAAATGTTAAAATGTTAAAATGTTAAAATGTAAAATGTTAAAATGTTAAAATGTTAAAATGTTAAAA
This sequence comes from Vesta saturnalis, assembly GCA_036346205.1. Taxonomy (NCBI): domain Eukaryota; kingdom Metazoa; phylum Arthropoda; class Insecta; order Coleoptera; family Lampyridae; genus Vesta; species Vesta saturnalis. Next base: position 851,108 of record JARFJB010002221.1, read on the forward strand.
TGTTAAATAAAATGTAAAGTAAATAAATAAATAAATAAATAATAAATAAATAAATAAATAAATAAATAAATAAATAAATAAATAAATAAATAAATAAATAAATAAATAAATAAATAAATAAATAAATAAATAAATAAATAAATAAATAAATAAATAAATAAATAAATAAATAAATAAATAAATAAATAAATAAATAAATGTTAAAATGTTAAAATGTTAAAATGTTAAAATGTTAAAATGTTAAATGTTAAAATGTTAAAATGTTAAAATGTTAAAATGTTAAAATGTTAAAATGTTAAAATGTTAAAATTTAAAATGTTAAAATGTTAAAATGTTAAAATGTTAAAATGTTAAAATGTTAAAATGTTAAAATGTTAAAATGTTAAAAAATGTTAAAATGTTAAAATGTTAAAATGTTAAAATGTTAAAATGTTAAAATTAAAATGTTAAAATGTTAAAATTAAAATTTAAAATGTTAAAATGTTAAATGTTAAATTTAAAATGTTAAAATGTTAAAATGTTAAAATGTTAAAATGTTAAAATGTTAAAATGTTAAAATGTTAAATGTTAAAATGTTAAAATGTTAAAATGTTAAAATGTTAAAATGTTAAAATGTTAAAATAAATGTTAAAATGTTAAAATGTTAAATGTTAAAATGTTAAAATGTTAAAATGTAAAATGTTAAAATGTTAAAATGTTAAAATGTTAAAATGTTAAAATGTTAAAATGTTAAAATGTTAAAATGTTAAAATGTTAAAATGTTAAAATGTTAAATGTTAAAATGTTAATAAATGTTAAAATGTTAAAATGTTAAAATGTTAAAATGTTAAAATGTTAAAATGTTAAAATGTTAAAATGTTAAAATGTTAAATGTTAAAATGTTAAAATGTTAAAATGTTAAAATGTTAAAATGTTAAAATGTTAAAATGTTAAAATGTTAAAATGTTAAATGTTAAAATGTTAAAATGTTAAAATGTTAAAATGTTAAAATGTTAAAATGTTAAATGTTAAAATGTTAAAATGTTAAAATGTTAAAATGTTAAAATGTTAAAATGTTAAAATGTTAAAATGTTAAAATGTTAAAATGTTAAAATGTTAAAATGTTAAAATGTTAAAATGTTAAATTTAAAATGTTAAAATGTTAAAATGTTAAAATGTTAAAATGTTAAAATGTTAAAATGTTAAAATGTTAAAATGTTAAAATGTTAAAATGTTAAAATGTTAAAATGTTAAAATGTTAAAATGTTAAAATGTTAAAATGTTAAAATGTTAAAATGTTAAAATGTTAAAATGTTAAAATGTTAAAATGTTAAAATGTTAAAATGTTAAAATGTTAAAATGTTAAAATGTTAAAATGTTAAAATGTTAAAATGTTAAAATGTTAAAATGTTAAAATGTTAAAATGTTAAAATGTTAAAATGTTAAAATGTTAAAATGTTAAAATGTTAAAATGTTAAAATGTTAAAATGTTAAAATGTTAAATGTTAAAATGTTAAAATGTTAAAATGTTAAAATGTTAAAATGTTAAAATGTTAAAATGTTAAAATGTTAAAATGTTAAAATGTTAAAATGTTAAAATGTTAAAATGTTAAAATGTTAAAATGTTAAAATGTTAAAATGTTAAAATGTTAAAATGTTAAAATGTTAAAATGTTAAAATGTTAAAATGTTAAAATGTTAAAATGTTAAAATGTTAAAATGTTAAAATGTTAAAATGTTAAAATGTTAAAATGTTAAAATGTTAAAATGTTAAATGTTAAAATGTTAAATGTTAAAATGTTAAAATGTTAAAATGTTAAAATGTTAAAATGTTAAAATGTTAAAATGTTAAAATGTTAAAATGTTAAAATGTTAAAATGTTAAAATGTTAAAATGTTAAAATGTTAAAATGTTAAAATGTTAAAATGTTAAAATGTTAAAATGTTAAATGTTAAAATGTTAAAATGTTAAAATGTTAAAATGTTAAAATGTTAAAATGTTAAAATGTTAAATGTTAAATGTTAAAATGTTAAAATGTTAAAATGTTAAAATGTTAAAATGTTAAAATGTTAAAATGTTAAAATGTTAAAATGTTAAATGTTAAAATGTTAAAATGTTAAATGTTAAATTTAAAATGTTAAAATGTTAAATGTTAAAATGTTAAAATGTTAAAATGTTAAAATTTAAAGTTAAAATTAAAATGTTAAAATGTTAAATGTTAAAATGTTAAAATGTAAAATGTTAAAATGTTAAAATGTTAAAATGTTAAAATGTTAAAATGTTAAAATGTTAAAAATGTAAATAAAATGTTAAAATGTTAAAATGTTAAAATGTTAAAATGTTAAAATGTTAAAATGATTAAAATGTTAAAATGTTAAAATGTTAAAATGTTAAAATGTTAAAATGTTAAAATGTTAAAATGTTAAAATGTTAAAATGTTAAAATGTTAAAATGTTAAAATGTTAAAATGTTAAAATGTTAAAATGTTAAAATGTTAAAATGTTAAAATGTTAAAATGTTAAAATGTTAAAATGTTAAAATGTTAAAATGTTAAAATGTTAAAATGTTAAAATGTTAAAATGTTAAAATGTTAAAATGTTAAAATGTTAAAATGTTAAAATGTTAAAATGTTAAAATGTTAAAATGTTAAAATGTTAAAATGTTAAAATGTTAAAATGTTAAAATGTCAAAATGTCAAAATGTCAAAATGTCAAAATGTCAAAATGTCAAAATGTCAAAATGTCAAAATGTCAAAATGTCAAAATGTCAAAATGTCAAAATGTCAAAATGTTAAAATGTTAAAATGTTAAAATGTTAAAATGTTAAAATGTTAAAATGTTCACTGTGACTTTAATCCAATTGAATTGATATGGGCTTACGTCAAAAATAGAGTTGCAGAGGAAAACGCAACGTTCAATATACAGGACGTTTTGGAACTTTACAAGTTAACATTACAAACTGTGCCAAATATCGTTTGGTGTAATTGTATCGATCATGGAAAATCACCACAGTATACAGAGGACGAAGAACTCAGGAAACAAATGAAAACAACGACATTAACGGGAAGACGTTCAAAAAACTAGTGCATAATAGAAACGGAAAACAGACAAAAACAGATAACTGCAATGAAAAAGAAATAAGTAGTAAGTAAAAGGATGAAATTAGAAATACACAAATTAATAAAATACATAAACTCAAACAAATACTAATTGGAACATGGAATTTCAATAACAGGAAAAGAGTGCGTGCTAACAGAAGAAATGAAACAATATGATATTAAAACTATGAGCTTCTGTAAGACAAAAATCAAAGGGTCAGGCAATAAAAAACTACAAGAAAATTATAATTTGTATTATTCGAGAGGGCATCCAAAACGGAGAGCAAAAGAAGGTATAATAATAGCAGAAAATTAAATAAGAAAGTCAGTAGATTCGAAGCGGTAAATTCAAGATTAATGGTATTGGAAATGGAGTTAGAAAGAATGAGAAACATGATACAAATATATGCACCAATTGAGGGACCAGATGAAGGTGTAAACTTAAAATTCTACACAGACTTACAGAACACGCTAGATAAAATTAGAGAAGAGAAAGACCAGATAATTATCATGGAAGATTGGAACGCAAGAGTGGGGAGAGATGAAAAGAAAGGGCTAGGATGCACAGGAAAATATGGAGAAGAGACTATAAACAGAAATGGATAGAGATTGTTGTATTTTTGGCAAACTAGCGACCTCATAATAGGTAATGGCTTTCGGTACCAGCCTTTGGAGAATAGTTACACGTTTGTGGCAGAACAAAGAGATGCCAGAAGTATATTAGATTACATAGTATATACGCATGAACCCATACCGGATGCAGAAATGGCAACACATCATGGTTTGGTGACAGCAGTGCTGAAAGGTGACATAGAAATACAGAAAGAAAAAGACTACGAAAGAATACAAACACATAATCTAACAAATGATCAGATAAAGTTAAAATATCTAGCAGAAGTGGATGAACAATTTTCAAGGCTAGTATAAGTTAATACTAACTGGACCTTAGAAAGAAGATGACAAACATTTAGTGAAACAATTCATAATGTAGCAAAAAAGACATGCAAAACTAGGAAGTATAACAAAAACCAACCGAAGAAAACTAGATGGTGGAATAAGGACGTAAGGGAAGCTGTGACGAACGAAAAATTGGCATGGAAAAAATTCAGACAAATGCTAAACCAACAGGATAAAGACGAGTATATAAGCAAAAGGAATATAGCAAAAGAAGTTATGAGAGACGCGAAAAGGAAAACTTGGGAGGGGTTTGGCAGGGAACTATACCCAACATACAACACAAATGGAAAATTCTGGAATGAAATAAAAATACTGAAAGTAAATAGAAAGAAAAAGATAACGGGCATAAGAAATAATGAGAATGAATTTAGATCCGAAACAAAGGATATACTAGCAACCTGGGCAGACTACTACACAAACAAATTTGAGGACAATAATAGGAAGAATGAAGTAGAAAGACAGAACGAATTAGAAAGTAATGAAAGAGCAGATGAAGAAGAAGGAGAAAAATCGTTGAAGGAGATAGAAATGACAGAACTGGAAGAAGTAATGAAAAACATTAGAACAGGAAAGGCGTGTGGGCAGGATGGCATCGAACCAGAGATGATAAAATAAATGGGGGATAAAGGAGGGGAATGGATTCTAAAAGTAATCAATGAAAAAATTCCAGAGGATTAGCAAGAAAATATTATAATCCGTATACACAAGAAGGGTGACTTCACACTTTGCCTATCTGTTCTGCACCTGCTTTAAATTATATACAAAGGTAATGAAGAGAAGATTAAGGAAGAGAATTGATAGCAAACTAGCTTACAGGATGGGAAGATGGACTAACGACAATATATACATACCAAGAAATCTGATGCAAAAACAAGAAGAGAGAGGAGAGGAACTGTTAGAATAATATGAAGATGCCTAGAACAGTTAAAAGTTGAAACAAGTCTGATACGAGTAATGAGAAGCTCATATCCCGATGTAATGGGAAATAGTCAAGATCAATGGAGAAGAATCAACAGGGTTTGTAATGGAACTAGGAATAAAACAAGGCGACAGCCTCAGTCCCCTGTTATTCATAGTCGCGATGGACAGAATATTAAGAAACATCCGGATGAAATCCATACAAAAGACTACGATAGGATACAACAGATTAGTACCAGTAAAAGTCGATTGCCTCATGTACGCGGATGACATAGTCCTAATGTCAGATACCCACAGTAAAATGAGAGAACTAAAGAAAATGTAGACTTAAATTAGGAACGGAAGTTAATACGGATAAATGTAAAATGATGATAATTAACGATGAGGCACGAAAAGAAGAAAGAAGAATAGGAACCAAAGGAAAAGAAGTAGAAAAAGTAACGGCATATGATCATTTATGCGGTACAATATCATACGACAGTGAAATAGACTTAGAGATAAAAAGATGAACAAATACAAGCGGAAGGATCTACTACGCGTTAAACAAAACTGTCTTCGCAAAGCGGGAAATAAAACAACGAAACTACGGATCTATAACGCGATAGTCTTACCAATATATGCATGTGAAATATGGGTTATGCAGGAAAAACATGAAAGTAAAATAATTGCCGCGGAAATAAAATATTTTAGGAAAATAACTTTAAAAACTAAGTTTGACAGAGAGAGAAACGAACATTTAAGCCTGATAGATCAAGAACCGGTTACAAATAAGGGAGAAAAGAAAGGAGTACACTGGTATGGCCATATTTTGAGGATGGACCAGACTAGACTAGTGAAGAAAACCATGAAAGCAGGTAGGATTGGGAAGAGAAAAAAGGGAAGACCTAGGAAAAACTGGATACAAAACATAGAAGAAGTAGACAGACGAAGACGAAAGGCGAAGAAGGAGATGAAAGAATTAGCAATGGACCGGAAAGAATTGAAGAAATGGGTAGAGACCGGAAAGAATTGAAGAAATGGGTAGAGAGTATTTGAGTGAACAAACATCCGATACCCAAGGGGTACAAGGATACAAAGAATTATTATTTCATGAAGATTGGTCTTGCGCGAAAACTGGTGAAAAATGGTATTTTCTCGAATATATTTCGGGCTAGTACTTAGCTAAATGTAACGAAAAATATCAAATTACGTTCACATACACAGAAATAAATATCGATTATGATGCAAATTGTTTTCGAAATATAAACGTTTAAAGTCAGATGACTAAACTTTTTACTTCGATAGTAGTTTTAAAGGTTTAAAGGTAATTATTTACCGCAAAGTTGACGGAATTTGTTAAATTTTTTAAAAGCCGCTTGAATCTGAATTAGTAGGAAAATTATTTGCCGTGCAACTTGATGCTGCAGTAATGATGTCCATTTGATCAGGTAGATACAATAGTTTAAAAGCACATCTCCAGAAGTAGTTTCGACTCATTGTATGGTATACCGGGAAGCTTTAGCATCGAAGTCACTAAGTCCTGAGCTTAATCAATTGTTAGTTGTTATTGATACAGTCAATTATATAGATGCAATCCCTCTAAGATCGAGAATTCTCGCTGCTTTTTGTAAAGATAAGTGAGCGAAACATAAATCTTTGTTGTTTTATTGTTCATCAGATGGTTGTTAAGCAGTGAGGTCTTCAAGCTCGTCTATGAGCTAAGAAATGATATTTTTGAGTAAGGAAGGTCATAAGTATGCGGAAAAATTCCACAACCCGTTATTATCAATGTAGCGCTCCTACTTAGTAGACATATTCGAAAAGTTTAATTCGCTTAATCTTCAACTGCACGGTAGTCACACAAATGTGTTTGATTTAAGTGACAGGGTCGACGCTGTTTGTAAGAAAATACTATTATGGAATATCAAGATAAAACAAAATTGCTTTGAGATGTTTCCTAACATATCTCAATTGATACAGAGTTACTCGCCGTTAGACAATTATAAGAAAGTGTTGCTAATGACAGTGGAGGGTCATTTCATAACTTAAGCGCTAATTTCGGCAAATACTTCTTTGCAGAAGAAGGTATTAAATTACGTGATTTGAATTGGGTGACAAATCCATTTATCATCCATTTAACCTGTCGCTACAAGAAGAAGAGCAACTAACAGATCTTTAATCAAGTAGCTCAGAAAAATCAAATTTTTCTGGTAAGTCGGTAATGAATTTCTGGAGTAAACTACCATGAAATTATTCCCTTTCCTCTTGCCATTGGTTACCTTTGTGAAACTGGTTTTGCTGCTGTAGCTGCTTTAAAATCTAAATATAGAAACAAACTTAAAGTAAAGAAGGAGCTCAGGGTGACTATTTCAAACATTATGTTTAACCTAGATCAATTGTGTACTTTGAAATGGGCACATTGTAACGTGTAAATTCAGTTCAGAAATTTTCAGTCTGTCGGGATTTTTATGCTTGTTATGCAACATCCTGTACTTCAATTTCAATTTTAGTAATCTTGGCAACATTGGACGTGCATTTTCCTTTTTAAATAAATTTAAACAAATGATAGCTTTAAAAATTTCCGATTTGTTAAAAGAAACCACATGTTACTTTTTCTTTCTGGTTCTCCAATAACGAAAATTTGCGTTGTTAGAAACAAAGTATATGGAGTGATTTTTGGTGTAATTTTATGTGGAATTTGCTTAATAAAGTTACAGTGTTGTTACAGGATTTTTAATTTTCCACTCTTAAGTAAACTACTACAGATATGTAGTTTTCGTTTTCTGCACGGATATTTGGTTTCTAACAAAAGCAAAAGAAAAAAAAAACGTTTCAGATTCAAAAGGTATGCTACACCACTCTTTTCTTGTATTTTATTAATTTAGCTCAATGAAATATAGGCTTACAATTTAAAACAGATTTAGAAATATATATATATATATATATATATATATATATATATATATATATATATATATATATATATATATATATATATATATATATATATATATATATATATATATATATATATATATGTATAAATACTTGAACAAATTACATAATTATACAACCCATATCTAAAACGTGGGGATTTCTTCAGGTTCTTTTTTTCTTCCTGCGATTGCTATAATCGCCCTAAATTCTTGAAGAGATCGCTGTAACCATTCTGCAAACTATATCTGGTGAACAGTCCTCCGAGTTATGATATTAACATATTAATGGTCTCCGAAAAATCAGGCGAAGATACGGTATTCGTATTACTTCACCTGGGATCGTTTATCACTAAAAAACAACTAGGTTTATGTTTAATAGTTATACCCAGACAACATACTGGTTAGTTCATTTTACTATATTTTTTCTTTCTACTTTGAGAAGAAGTTCTCACTATGTTCACAATTGCTGTGATCCTTTATCGAGTGTTTTTAGAAAGTTATTTGTTACTCTAACAATTTACCAACACAAATATAATATCGAATTTGTTGGATTGGTGCTTGTGCCGATTCTTGTTGAACATTTAACTGTAGGACAGTAAACTAGGTTAGATATTTATAAAAATAAAGATCATGTCAGCTTTAATAAAATTTCTATTAACATACTTACAAAATTGCTCCTGTTTATAATCGGTAAGCTCAACTTCAACCTTTTTGGCGATTTTGAAGTGTATTGATCTTACTTTGACGCGAAACATTGGTAGCATATTTAAACAGATGTTATATGCTGTAACTAGTGCTTTAAAAATTGTCAGCTGTTTAAAGTAAAGAATTTGAATTAAAAATTAATATTAATATTATTAAATACATAAATAAAAAGTAAAGAATTTGAACTTTGATACTTACCTAAATATGATTCAGTTTATAGAGTGCTTCATAATATATGTCAACATGTGTACTGCTATGAACTACACTACTCATATATAGGGATGCTATTATCTGACTTTTAGAATTGTGTTTAATGGCTTGATGATAAATAGTTGCTGTATGTTCTGTACTTCACTTTTTAGTATATTTACTTATGCTATAATTAAATGTGTTAGCAAACACTATCACAACAAGGAAGTTATTCAATTTTCTTTCTGCTTGCAATCATTTAGGCCTTTATCCTCATGATTGTCCTTCTTTGTTGCACGCTTGGGTAATTAAAATTAACATAGCTTTGCTATATATGTTTGGAGATCGTAGTAACTTGACACTTTCACCCGCTGGGAAAAATTATAATTTATATATTATCGGATTTGTACTGTTAATTACAGGTAAATTTAATTTTATTTGTGTTTAAGGAAAAAACAGTTATTAATTTTGGGGTTTAGATTGCAACTCGTTTAATTTTTAACTAATACACCAGTTTTAAGGAGAGTTTTTCCTGGAACTTCGGTTTATTTTAGGTAATTCATTTTGAGAGGGTGTTGTGTTTGTGTTTTCTAGGGTCAACCCTGGATGTCGAGCAATGCCAAATAATTTTTTTTGTGTATTCATTGGTTTCATGTTAATTTAGGTGATACGATTAACGTTACTTAGCAAGAGGTAAGTGTGTTTTTACAGTAAGTTATAAATAGATGTTCAGATTTTCACATAAGTATTTCTCCATTACTTTCGTGGGTTCACCAACGCTATAGCTATCCAGACTTAAGATAACGCTTGTGTAAATATTCTTTATCCGTCTTTTTTTTTAATTCTGTGTAATTATTTAAAAATAATTTATTTGGGATATAATTTTTATTATCATTAAATTTAGTTGTGTTAAACGATCAGTAGTGCTTACATTATTCCTGCGGTCTAGGATTACCTTCCTAGTCTGACCTTTTACCTTATGGGACTTAGTCCGACATTAAACATTATTATAACTGTGCCGTCTATCTTATTGTGTCATGGCCCTTTTCTTGACCATAGGGCAATATAAGATTAAATCAAGTGATGCCTTTTTAATGATTATGCGTACCTTCCTACCCCAAAAGCCCACGTATCCAAGTGCCCAACCGAACGACTGAGCTTCCGGTTAATTCCACAATTCATGTTACAGCACAGTTTCTCCGTTTTCTCCGAAATCCTTTTGTGCACGTAACAACATGGTAGTCATTAAAACTGTACCCACACAAGAAACACTTTGTTCTAATGTTTCCTGTTAAATGTATTTTAAATAAATAAAGAATATGTCTTCTTCCTTATCATCTACCTTTATTCTACGCCCGCCTTGCCAATATGCGGCGGCACCCTAGAGGGGCGAACCCTACTGTCTGAGAAACGCTGACCTACTTAATATCTGAGATTTCTTCTTGTCTGTTTAAATTATCAGGATGTTTATATATTTCAATACCTTCTTTCTCCTATAGACCAACAAAACAATGAGTTTTCCTTGATAACATTTCCATATTATCAAATCGAATGTTATGATATGAAATATTTAACGCATGGTCAGCTACAGTAAGCTTCTGAGCATGCCAAGGTAGATAATAATCCTGTAATTTTGCAAAACAGCATTAAGCTTTTGTATTACGTATATGAAATGCAATTTTAGGATATTAGCTACGGTGAGGTCGGAATTTTGTCCGTGTAGCGCGGCTTAGTGATGTGTGCGATTGGTCGTGAATTTTCCTTGTTTTCTGTTCAGACTATAAAATTGCATCAGTCAAAGTGAGTTCATGACTAACTTTGAACAGTAAGCTTGAAATAGCGACACATCGGATCTGGTATGCTATAAAATATCCCAACCGAGCGTGTGCGCCGATAACTGAACCGTTTATACTAGGGCTTTTAATCATTTTCGATAGTACAGTTATTAATTAGAATTACTTGAAAATATAAACTTAGTTATTGTTAGTGACAATCCTCCATAATTTGAGCACCAGTTTAAGGGAACGTATCGTGATAGAATGTAAAAATGTATTCATTTATTTATTAACTTACTTAAATATATATTTATTCTGTATTAAAGTAGTACCGGGAATTTCGCACTAAGAAGAGTTTAAAAGAGGTATGCTTGTATATAGTGTAATGCAAAATAGCTATTGGTGTATTCAGAGCGCAAAGTGATACATTGTCGCTCGCCATAGCGGAAATGTCACTTCGTGCTCGAAATACACACATGATCTTTTCTACATCCGGTGTTTTTATAGAAATGTTTGGTACAAATTAATAACTATTGATCACCTCAAATGCGCACAGGGGCAACCACGAGCACGAGAACGAGCACGAACACGAGCACGAGTACGATTACGAGCACGAGCACGAGCACGAGCACGAGCACGAGCACGAGCACGAGCACGAGCACGAGCACGAGCACGAGCACGAGCACGATCACGATCACGAGCACGAGCACAAGAGCGGGCGCGAGCACGAGCACGAGCATGAGCACTAGCACGAGCAAAAGCACAAGTACAAGCACAATCACAAGCACAAGCACAAGCACAAGTACAAGCACAAGCACAATCACAAGCACTACCACAAGCACAATCACAGGCACAACCA
>JARFJB010002221.1:867500-993755 GCA_036346205.1 Vesta saturnalis
ATTTTAAGAATAAAAGTTACTGAAAAGATAACATTGAAAGAAGTATCATGTATGTAAATAGAGAAAATGAAATCACATTCAACTACATCCTCTCACGTATTAAACTGTTAAACATGCTTCTTTAAAATGCACGTATTCAGGAAAACTTGTAATTTTACAACTTAATGTAATTTCATTCAAACTTCGCCAAATTATTCTTCTTTATACAACTAATAATCATTCTGCTAGCAATCAAGCACCAACAAGTTAGCACCCTCCAAGTGTCCGGTCATTCTAACAGTCATTCAAGGCTCCCAATATCTTTCCAGGACTGCGTGTACGTGTGCGTGTGCGGGTGCGTGTGCGTGTGCGTATGCGTGTGCGAGTGCGTGTGCGTGTGCGTCGGCGTGTGCGTATGCATGCGCGTGCGGGGGTGCGTGTGCGAATATATGTTATTACGCACGATAACTCCAGAAAAAGAACACGTATGTACTTAAAATTTTGCATTTAGTCTTGTTCATTTCTCCTGGACCTTATTAGAATTTGGAAGAAATTCAACCGTAATCATATAGATTTATTATTTACCATGCAATTCTTTGATACGACGCGTAATTTAGCGGAAAAAAATCCTAAGGTTAGCCCAATTTTTTCAATATCTGAATAATGATTAATTTTATAAGAAAATGTATAGACGTATTTTTTAAAGAAAGTTTAATTTACATAACTTTTATTTCTAAAGTTTCTTAATATAAGCGAAGTAAGTGTAAAAATTAAATAAATATTATTGAAAATACTTAAACTGTATTAACGATACTTTTATAGAATCGGGTGGCTTTTGAATTTTTTTTAAGTTAACATCTAAAAGATACGTCCCAGAATATCAGAGAGTAATAAATCAGGTTATTAGTGAAATAGTGTCGTTTTTTGCAGGGAAGCGGCAAACAGAAATCAGTAGCAAACCGGGTTAGTTTAAACAAAAAAGATGCTGTAATGTGCCGCCTACAAAATATTGTGGTAAATAAAGACGGTTTAGGCGGTGTGGCACAATTTCCCTAGCTGTTAAATAACTAATTACCATTGCTTGAAGGTTAAATAAAGATGATGGCACAATTCCCGCAGAGACCCTTCGCTAATTTAGCAAATGTGTATATATAAAAACCGTATCGGAGCAAAAGCGACACCCGCTTGATTGCCTGGCGCTCCTAGGTTATGGTGGATTTCAGCTTCCTTTCTATCCAATTTACTTCTATCTCTTAAGATAGAGACATAAACTTGCTGTGTCGCAAATGCCTGGAAGTACGTTTAAAACGACAGTCACCTCGCAAGAGGTAACTCATTAGCCATTAAAGTCAATCATTACTACTGGTGGAATTGTGTCCTGCACCTTTCGGTATTGTCGGGGGAACTGTATCATAGGATTAATTGAGACATTGAACTCTGAGGGAACTGTGCCATCCTCGGTTCAGGTAAACGGCAAACAAAAGACGACCCTTTAAAATTCAACTTAAGTCTGAAGAGCACACAACTCATAGACGTGCGGTTGGTATTTCAGTGCATTAAAAATTGTAGATTTCTATATTTTACAGACTTTGTAGTATATGCCTTTAATAAGCACGAGATGATTTATTACTCTCTGATATTCTGGGACATACTATAGATGTCGATTAACTTCCATATGAATATGTCAAACATAGATTATTTTTGTAATGAACTTATTATAAAATAGGTTGCGTAATTATCCTAAAAAAATAGTTATTGAAATTATTTTCCATTTTGCAGGTTGGAAGGTCGTGTGTTGTTCCATACCAGATATTTAATAAACAGAAACTAAAATGGTTCATTAAATAATACTTAACTGCTAACTAGTCATTAATAGTAGGGAAAGTCGAGCAGTTTATGTCGCTTACTAATATTTTAATGCGTTGTATGGTACATGCTCCTACATTCAAAATCATTCATACATGTTAGTCCTGAAAATTACCGTAGAATGCCAAAGTCATGCAACGTATAATTCGAAAACTTGCATGTCAAAGTTGATAAGTGGGTTGCATCCAGTCAGGAGTAATACAATAATATTTTACTACCTTTGAAGTAAAATTCATTTTGTTTTCTAAAAATCCTTCATTGTGAGTTTTATAAAGAGAATCAGTTTTGTATTAATAACAAGCGAAAATAATTAAAACTTGACCCAATTTTAACGCTGTCTTGTACCTTAAAGGTAAGGGTAAGAAAATAGGGAGATAAGTACATGAAAATGTAGCGAGTAAAAAAATTAATTTGTAGTTTATTCTATGTAGACACAGTTTCTCTTTGCCAATTATTCAACAAATGGAGCATCACAGCCACGTGTCTGCGTAATTTAATTACTCATTGTTGGTAAACTTTTTTCTGCTTTGCTTTGCGTGTTATTTATTCCTTACCTGTTATAGTATTTTTAATGTTTACATCTGCTTCAGCATTAACCAGTAGTGTAACAATATTTTCATATGATGTAATATTTTTTGCACAACCAGCTATAAGTAATGGCGTAATTCCAGTTTCATCTTGTACATCTACATTTGCTTTTCTTTTGATTAAAAGTCTAACTATTTCAACGTGACCCTCTTTGACTGCAAGATGAAGGGGTGTACGACCCCAGGCATCAGGTGGTGGAAACTAAAATTAGATTTTTAGGTTAATGGCTTCTGAAGCGTACTACCCTAAAATGTAGTCTTACAAATTACCATAGTGTAAAGCTTATTCCATCTATTATAATCTTCTTTAGCAGATCTAAAAGTCGATTGATGGTATAAAAATTTACATTCGGTATCTGCGCCGGCATTCAAAAGAAGCTCGACTAATTCTGTATTTCCATTCATTGCTGCATAATGTAATGGAGTTCTGCCCAACTCATCTGCTTGGTTTATGTTATTAAATGTTAAAAGTTGCTTTATTATGGGTGTTAATTCGTTTTTTGTAAATGCTGCTGCTACCTATAAAAATGCAATTAGACTTATCTAGTAAATAAAATTAGAGTACAGTCGAATTTATTAAAAATTAATGAACTGTAAAATTGGTGTATTTAATCGTTAGCAATATGAATACAAATATCATACGAAATGATTTTAAATTAATACTTATCCTACTTTTGCGCTCAGTATATGGATATATTGTTAATAACTGTTAAATGTATTAGTAAATTAATATTAAATTACTTGCAAGGCTGTTATGTTGTACAATCCATTAGCTCCATTAACAAGCTCTGGGTATGATCGCAAAATTTCTTCCACCTCCATGTTACATATAGGATTACTTTGAAATTTTACATCTAAAACAAAATCCATTTTTGTTTTCTACGACAGGCGCTTTATTTTTAGGTTTTGTTCGCTGTATTTAGTGAAAGTTACTACCATACGGTTGATTAAAGTACGAGTGAAAATAATTATCACGAAAAATCGGAAATGTAACCGCATATCAGAAATCCGATAGCAGTAAGTTCTCTAATACCCATAAAAATTTTCCTATTACAATGTAAACATACAATTAGGACCATGTCAAACAAAGGGAATTTCTTAATCTTGCTTGATACCACAATTTTTTTTCTTAGGAATCCAGAACAAAATTGCACATATCGAGCTTCGATTGACAAACAGACTTCCTGCGTTGAATTTCCTTGCTTTTCTTGCTTATAGCAGAAAATACATTTACATTTGCTTAAATTAAGTATATTGTTTCCAATAACCTTCTTTTGTAACATAAAACGTAATACGAAAAAGTCTATAACAAGGCATGTTTAGGACTGAATTTATGCCAGATAAAATTTCCTTATTTTTTGCAATTTATGTGCGTGAATGAAGTATAGGTAGTGTTAATGTAAGCGTTTATAATACATTGATTTACAATGCGGCATTTTCTGCAAATTTAATTTTAATAGAGTTTAACATGAAGCATAAGAATCTATTAATAAATCGTACTTTCCATTGTGGTTTTTCAAATAATATATTTTTGGTCATTCAAGTACATTTGACGTATTAAATAATTATACACCTAAGTTCAGGAACCGTGTATGTTCTCACGTCCCATTTTGTTCACTTCCCTTCTATATCGCGTTTTATCATTTTGGTTAAGATACACGGTGTCGTGCTATAATCGTACGTGCCAAAAACCTTAAAGGATTATTTAGTGCCATTTACGTACCAGGTTGGGTTGGGTTAACTGCATGTAGAAAATGAAATTAACACGAGTGCCATTTGCGTACAGCTACCTGGAAACATCTGTTTATTGTCAAGGTATTAACAATGCATTTGAAAATATCCTAAATTTAAAAAATATGATCGTCTCATTTAGGTTAAAAATGTAAAGTTTGTTATTTATTAAATTTTTAAGTAAATATTGCAAAATGCGTTCAATGCGATAATCTAAGCGGATATAAGTATTCTTTCTTCTTTTCCCTCCAGGTTTAGGTAATTCTGTACGTTTGTATAAAAAGTCACTTTGCTACGATTCATATTTGAGATGATTTATAAGTTCTAGCTCATGGATGTTGTTTTTGGCTCAAGCGTTTGTTCCATCCTTCCACAGCATTGTTTGTTCGGTGGAGTTTTTTTTGTGGCAGTTCCAAATATCTATAGAAACTACTGCATTATCCAACCATTGCTCTAGATAATAATCGCTAAACTTTTGAAGATGAATGTTACATGGGGAATTTTATTGACTTGCTAACCACCCAGCATCTACGTTCTCTAATGGCAGATACGCCAACGCCGCGTTCATGCGAATATGGAGTCTAACTTCTTCATTGTTTTTGTAGTATGTAAGTCCTGATTCTTGTACTTTACGCCACAGACAGTGACATCTGTTAATTTTAATATTTGGAAACACATTCTTTACTGCTAGAATAACAGCGGCTTCACAGTATGTAGTAATAGTTATTGGATTCCAGGAAATACTATTTTTTATAATTGTAAAAACCCCTTATATGTTGTTCTCGTTTTGTTTTGCAATAAAGCAAAAGCAACAGGAAGAACATTATTTTCCTCTTTACTGCTTCCTACATCGGCATGTATTGTACAAATCTGCTGAAATTGCTTACTCGCACTCTTAAACGTAGCATCCATAAAAAAATATTTATTTGTTGACAAAATGCGCCTTCCTGCAGTTGATGCTAGTAATAACAACCGGTACTCAACTCCATCGTCAGAAAGTAAGAATGACGAACCGTCTCGCATTAAGAAAATATTTTCAGGAATAATAAGTTCATTTGCCGGTTTTTGGTTCTGATATTAATCCTTTTGCTTGGCGTCTATGACGGTATAATGTCGACTTTACGGATACAAACATTGTAAGGTCCGCAACAAATTCAAATCCTTTGTCAAACAGTGGTCCCATTTCTTCCTGATAAATCTTGCTGATAACTTCATCCCCTTCTCGCGCTCGTTTTTTCGCCTCACTTTTTTTAATTATAATTTCAACTTACGCCAAGTTTGGTTTACAACAATGTTGAGAGTAGAAAGGAGGCACCTTCCGCCATCTTGGATTTTGACGTCACAAGACCGCCCACGTGGGGGACCGGATTTTCCACCCTTATTTTTACACGCTTACGTCGTGTAGGTCGTGTTTTTTCACCCCTATTTTTTACACATCCACGTGTGAGACCGTGTTTTCAACCCTTATTTTTTAGACGCTTACGTATGAGACCGTATTTTTTATCCTTATTTTGAGATGATGATCTTTAATTATTTTTATTAATTAATTATCCTAGGGAAATTCTCAATCTGATAGTTTATAAGATGATGATGATCTTTAATTATTTTTTTTAACTATTTTTTACACACCCACGTGTAGGACGTGTTTTTTCACCCTCCTATTTTATCACGCATGTAGGATATATTTTATATTTTTCCGATATTAAAAGAAACTAATCAAGGTAAAGGTAACGTATACGTTTGATTTTAAAATACACTATTAAATTCTATAATGACAATAAACAGTTAATGGTATTTGCATAATCAGTTAATTACCCTGTTGTTGTCATACGATGCGAATGTACGGTTTAGTGACTATTTTAATATGTATTTATTATTAAAATTTAGTAGGATTCCGTATTGAATTTTATCAAAGGAGATTGCATAATTGTTGTTATTAAATTATTAGATTCCTTTTAAACCCCATCTACAGATTGAGATCTTTTATCTATGTGAACATTTTATTTATACATAGTTTTAAATTAAACTGCTTTTAAAACATGCAATTAACTATTCAATTAATCAGCTTTTGCAGTGATAGTAAACATAAAAGGAATGAATATTGCGTTTATTTTATTTTACATTTTAATACGATTTTTCAAGAACTCATAATTAAATCATAATAAGTGGAGTATAACAGGGACTTTACATTTACAATGTAATTTGTAATATGTTTATTGTAAACGATTGTCTAATTAGGTTAAATGGTGGTTCACTTTTTCTTTAATTGCATGCAGCGACCTTCTAACTATACACGAATTTATAACGATATCACCCGATTACGACGACCTTCTAACTATACACGAATGTATAACGATACCACCCGATTACAATGACCTTCTAACTATACACGAATGTATAACGATACCACCCGATTACGATGACCTACCTATATACACCGAGTTTATAACGACAACACACGAGCTACATTAGTTTATAACACAATCGCTATGTAGCGTATTTTTTATTTACAGCCGTACTTCTATAAATTATTAAACGCATCATATTAATGAGGTCATCAACTACTTGAAAAATATTCATATACGGACACACAAATTGTTTTTATAAAAACCATATTAAGAGTATGGAATGTTTTAAATTCCATAACAATATGTAGTAATAAATCACTAATCATGTTTACTTTTAACTTATTACCGTGTAATTATATAATGCTGTTAAATTTTAATAGTCTAAAAAATTTATTACCAATATAATATAAATAATTTCTTTTTAAAAACACTAAATAATAAATTTTATATAACACGATTTTAAAAAACATACCGAATTAAAAGAAAAAAAAACAGTAGGTATTACGCAATTCTTAATTAAAAAAAGTAAGGTACTAAAAAATATCTTTATTTATCAGAATAGAATGGTTGGGTAACAGGCGTTAAACAATATTTTAATTATCTCATCATTTAGAATTAAACATGTACTAAAATAGTTTTTTACAAAATCAAACATAGGTAAATTATGTAATCTAAAATATAGAAACACTAAGACATAAAATCCACATACATCCGAATGATAGTCCTGTAGTATTGTTTTATTGTATACGAAGTAATCTGGAATTCTTCTCTAGGAAACGTAAATGATATCCTTGCGGTGGTCGTCCAAAGGAATCAAAATACTCCATTACCATTCTTGTCAATGTAGATAGCGGTCCAATGCTGACCTGGTTTGTTTGCTGGATCCGTGTTTACGATAATTGCACACGGTCGAGGTGCGTGTCTCGGTAGTTGATTAGAAGCACATACAAGCCGAAACACATTCTTCTTGTGGCTGGGGATCGATTTCAAGGATCTCAACACTTGTACCGCGTACATCTTTGGAATTGGTATGCATCCAGTCTTGCAGTAGTAATGTGTTTTCCAGTGCACACATAGGCTCAGTGATGTTATGGTTTATGCAGCTATATGCTTTTGCTTCCTTTTTCAACTGTTTAATCGACGGACAACCAGTCTTCTCCAGGTTTACTATTGGTTTGTTAAGAAACCTTAAAAACTGTTGTTTTTCACCGCCCTTAACGTGAATTTTGTTAAATGGGCGCAACACTCTCATCAGCTCCTCGCGGAAATTGTTGTAATGTACATGACCCCACCACCATTTCAATCCATGGTAATTATCTTCCATAAATTTTATCTGTCGTGACATGGACCTTGATATAAAGTAGCCTCGAGGTGGTTTTATTAGCATCAACGATAAACCACGGTGATCTGTAACCACGGCAATTTCTTTCGGTATGAATTCGTTGTTAACACCGCTAAACCCTTGTACGTCCAAGTATGCGTCCATCTTCTATCGGCTATTGCTGTACACTGAAGCTTGCAGGTTAAAGTTACCACTTTTAACAGTTAAAATCCACAACGACATTCCGATGTTTATCGATCTCGATCACGTTATCGAATTCTGCATACACTAAGCAGTTAACGGTTACGGTGAGCGCTTCTTCAAACGCGACTTCTAGCCGTAGGGAGCCGTTTCTAACTAAATTCCAGTGCGTGCTAGCGTTTGCAGACAAGTCAGGTGTTAGATCAAAGGCCATTAAACAGTAGCCGTTGGGGTAATCACGTCTTGATATATCGTTACCTTCATTCAAAAATGAATACCCGTACCAGAGAATAAGGTGAAATTCTGGTATAAAACGAGAGTACCACATTGCCATCCCTACGATGCTACGAACGTTTCGATATATGAACGGTAGGCGTAGGTGTTGTTTGGTTGTGACACCATCTTCTGATTTAAGTAAACCTCCACCTGTGAGAAAAGCGAATGTATCCAATTGTTTACCGGTGCTACAACATCAGCGTCTGTAAGTGCTGTATCATCATCCTTTAGGACTTTAGCTGTAATGTACAGCACAGTCTGGCTTAAATCTATATAACCGTTTCCATTTCCGGGGACTACAAATTCTATTGGGGCGTCATCGCCCAGGGCTGATAAGGGCTTGTAAAATATTCATTGACCGCTCTCGATACTTGTCTGCGTCGATGGTAAAGCGAACAAATCCAATTCGGATTTGACGCATTCACACGATTGTGCATGTAGAAAAGCCATTATCTTGAAAATATATCGTCGTAAGCAGACTTCTTCTTAGCAACAGCACTCAGTGGAGACTGATTATTATCGGTCAGACGTACTCTTCTATAACCAGAACCATCATTTTATCGATTTTCTCGTCGGCTTTACGCTTAAGGTTTCTACCTGCCTCGTGAAATCTTTCTTGAAACGAATCCTTAATAGGTCGATCCTCTATGACGTCACCAAGAATATTAGCACCCGTTCTAAGAGCCTCTTTACCAATAGCCTTTGCGCCAGACCTAAATAACGGTATTATACTTCTAAATATACCACCTAACCAGCTCCCTATTCCATGACCACGTTGATAGGGCGCACCTCTGTAAATAGAGCCTATACCATTACCGGCCTGATTCATGTAATATTGCTGATAAGGGCAAACCATTATTGTACTTTCTTAAAGTGTAGCTTCAGGCACGACGTTCCAAACTCAAATGCATTGCTGCACCCGTATCTGTTTTATATTAAGTCTCGATGTTTTCAAATTCCCGTGTCATTACCGGTATGTAGTGTGCAGGCGAAAAACCACATGTTTATGACCCCGTAAGCATAGTTTTCTGAAGTAATATTTATTATACGCATAAGCGGAGATAAAACATCACCCACAATTTGCGGTTCAACGATGTCGCAATAAACAAACATCTGAGTTGGTAATCCTATCCATATACTAGCGGGGTGAGGGGGGTATCGGTTCCATGGCCATGTTCTGATACGGTCGATAACCCAATTGTAAGGCTAGACGTTGTGAGAATCGGAATAGCGAGAGCTGAGTTTTTAATTTCGTAGAGATGCACTTAGTTAGATTATGATATTCGATTGTTAGAAATTTACTTATTAGTACATGGTCATTTAGCTCGCTGATAATTTCTTCTATGCTGGCGTAATTTCCCGAAGCGAATCGTATCACGTACCAGCCATCTTCAATATAAATGATCTTCTCCTTGTCGAGTTGAAAATATTCTGCGGCCTTTTTTAATATCGTTTCTAATGCGTTCTCGCCGTCAGATCGCTCCGTTCTATAATATATTAAATTATCTGTTGCACTTACAGCGGCAAAACAACATGGGTACTGAATTTCCGATATCCCTACAACCCACGACCCTGTTAATCTTATCCGTTTTGGCAGTTGCGTAATAAAACTTGACGTCATATTACCTGGAAAATATGTCATAGAGCTATTACTCAATAAGGTATAATAAAACTCCATTTTTATATATTTCTCAGTTGCGAAGCTAACACCCAGTTATTAAATTTGTCACTGTATCCACACCACTTGACCAGGTATTGTTTATTTCGCCCACGGCCCTTCTCTGCTTGAATCTTATCGACTTTGAATAGAGTATCTTTATCAACCGTAACAACTTGCAATTCTTCTTCGTAAAAGGTGCCCTCAACAGTATCGTTATTAAGATCGATTATTCTATAAACTGGGGGTCTTCTTTTTATCACAGCACTAATTGTAAAAACTTCCTCGCTCCAATTCGTTTCATATCCCTTCTCAAAGGTGTAGTTAGTTCTGGCGATTCTGACATGCTCGGTACTTTATATTTAGGATGGCGTACTGGACCTAAACTCTCGCGTACAGGTTATTCCACACTTCCAAAATGTTTTTATCGTTTACTGCAGCGGGGCCATCTTTATACTTGAATGAGGACTATTGTTGTAAGCAGTCACAAGTCTTTCGAGTACATCAATATATCTGCAGGAATTTTTGTAAGTGAAATAACGCCACATCTTTGATTTCAATGTTTTATTAAATCTTTCAACAACAGATGCTTTACATCAGGGTTATTTGTTACATAGAAATGGATATTTTGTTTCTTGAAAAAGTTTTGTAGGCTGCTCGCCACAAACTCTTTACCTTTATCCGTCTGTAGATTTGCTGGAGTATTGTCGCAATCCTTAAGAATATCCGCGAATGCTTCAATTACAGATGAGACTGTCTTCGTTTTAGGTGCTCTCACCCATGTCCTCTTGCTAAATACATCAATTACCGTTAGTATGTAGTTGTATCCGCTATTGTGTTTACTTAAAGTTCGCATATCACAAAGATCCGCGTGCTACAATTCGTAAAGGTTACTCACAATATATTTATTTCGTGGAAACTTTTTCTGACTGGTTTATGTACCGTATAAGCTTCCTGTGTCTGCAGCCAGTTTTTACTTCACCATATCTACCCTTTACAGCATTAGTTAAAGGTGTTATACCAGCGAACCCTGCTGGGTGAGAGGGATCATATATAGCATCCATGTTATGACCGCCACGAATCCCAATCTAGTGAAAGACCTCTTCTTCTTTGAGAGATTCTTCTCGGTGTTTTCGCGTTTCACTATCAGCATTGTAATTCTCACCTATAGTTGTGAGGGTCCGTTCAACGCTGGGTGATGCAGAAATATCATACCTTTGCGTGTTTCCGATAAACGCTCGTGGTATATTTATCTCTTTAATGTACGTCGCAAACTGACGCCAACCGCGCGGGTTTGTGGTTTTCGTTTTCTTCGTGAACCAGATCGATAATGTTGGAATGTGGTATGATCTCGCCTTTTATTGTGACGGTACCCTTTATCCCAAAAACATCGCTGTTCGTATTCAGTATATGTAACAAATTCGCGCTTTTCTCTTATATAAAGGCGGAAGCGTTGATACTATCTCGTCGTCTGTCAGACCTTTGCGTTGCGGTAAACCTCTCACATCATCAGCAACAGCGTCACCGCTAATTGTTATACTGGTGGGCTGACGTAACTGATTGGAAAAGTGTAGATACCTTTGAAGAACTTGGTTGTACTGCTGCCATTTGTCATGGTCGGTCATTTTAGTTTTAAAACTTTATCCATATCGTTACCCAGCTGCGTTAAAATGTTGTTTTGTGTAACATCTGGTGCTTGTAAGCGCTGTCCATCGGTAGAATAATCATCTTCTTCAGAATGTGATCCATGGTTATTGAAACAGATTACCCAGAATTCCGCCAAGTAATGGTCCTAACAGGAGTGGTAGAAATGCCTCTCTGTACAAGACACTGTTTCTTCTTTTTTATAGATTCGCCTCTCTGTGCCAGGCGTCTTAAAGTGTGCTTATGTTGAGAGAGTCGCTGCTTCTGATCAGCTGACAGAGGTACACGACCTTTTAAAATGTTATGTGCACACTCGCAAATACACTCTACCTGCTTACTATCCAAACACTTCAATAAAGCGTCACGTTGACTTTTACTTAATCGGGCTAATGCATGTAGGATATCAGTGTTCTCGATTAAAACGTCAGCCATCATATATGATGTAATCTTTATGACTGTGAGACTTAAACCCTTTTTTCGCTATATATATACTGACAAATACCCTGAGGCCCGAATATGTTTGTTCTATAACGTAGCACATCCGGTGTATTCTGTTTTAAATGGAACAATAAATACCGGTGTGGGCTTGAAGTAGCATCTTGGTATGCGGATTCTAAAAATTTTGGGTTGTTAGGCGAAATCTGTCTTGCTAAATGCTGTATCTGTGCTGTCACGTGGGTTCTTAAACAAAATTATGTAATGTGCGTTGAGAGAAATATCTCGCTGTCCACGTCCTTGATAAAATATGTTCTGCGTTAAGAAAACACACTTAGATTTCGATGATGACAGCCCTTTGTAAAATATCAACCACAGACCCGTTAGTTTCGCGTATTAGATCGTCAATTATTATTAAGACAGGTTTTCCCCGTCAAACTGTTCCATATCAGGTAAACCCTTTTGAACTCCACAGAGATCTTTGAATAAAGGCCACTCACTGTAAAACCAGATAATTTTTTCAAAAGCTGTATCGCAAGCGGTTTCGATATTTTTAGAAAATCAACGATAAAATACGATTTCCCACAACCCGACGAACCCGCAACTATCGCGGAAAAGGGTGCTTAAACTAACCTTCCATCTTGAATCGCTAAACGATACTAACAGATACCCCATCAGCAGCTTCGTTTAAATAGACTAAATAAAAATCATTTTCAATCAGAACACGTGCAACTGCCTAACCTCCAGGGGCTAAACTACCAAAAGGGCCTTAATTAAGGAAGATAATTACCAGAAAAACAACCCTACCTCTAGATTCAGTTCAACCCTTACCTAAATACAGGCCAAACCCCAAGCTCAACGCTAACCCTAAAATACACCTTAAATAGACCGTAATTAGGGATGCAGAGGGTTGAAAGTACACGTCCTATACGTGGGTGTGTAAAAATAGGGGTGCAAATACACGTCCTATACGTAAGCGAGTAAAAATAATTAATAAAAATAAATAAAGATCATCATCATCTTAAAGCTATCAGATTAAGAATTTTCTTCAGGTTAAAAATAATTAATTAATAAAATAATTAAAGATCATCATCATCTTAAAAGCTATCAGATTATGAATTTCCTAGGATAATTAATTAATACAAATAATTAATGATCATCATCTCAAAATAAGGATAAAAAATACGGTCTCATACGTAAGCGTTTAAAAAATAAGGGTTGAAAACACGGTCTCACACGTGGATGTGTAAAAAATAGGGGTGAAAAAACACGACCTACACGACGTAAGCGTGTAAAAATAAGAGTGGAAAATCCGGTCCCCACGTAAGCGGTCTTGTGACGTCAAAATCCAAGATGGCGGAAGGTGCCTCCTTTCTACTGTTGAGATTCTGCAAAATCATTTTTCTAGTTTTTAGTGTGCCACGACACTTTTCTTATTTTTTATTTACACACTGCCAACTTGTAACATCTTCTTTACTAATTTGATATTCTTGATATCGATGTCCCTCCAGGGTAGCTAAGGACTTTCCTTTATTCGATTCAATAATTTCCATAATGAAATCATACTATTATAATAACTAATAATATTGAAAAGCGCAACGGTAGATACAGTAAGTAAAATAGTCTTCAAAGGCTTTACTGGAAGTAATGACAAAAATTTTTAGAGCAGCCCTTTTATATTGGTCGCTTAAGATAAATTCTACAAATAACTAATTTCCATAGATGTCTATAAAATTAAATTAAAAAGGGAATTTTATTTTATAAGTTCAATTATAACAATAGTATTGATCAACAATTGTGATTAATACTCAATTTATCTCACATTTATTGAATTCTAAACAAAAAGATTTAAAATGCCCTCTCTGCTATCATTAATAAATAATTAAGACATCTGAATGAACCAAAACCATCAGTAATTTTTTTAAGTCGTTAAATCGTGTTATAAGTATGTCATTAATATAGTAAACAGATTTTTCCAGGAACCCGTACGCAAGAATTATCGAAATCAAGCAAGCTATACATCTGCAACTATTCTAGGACACTGTGGCACGGAAGTGAAGGTCGGGTTACTTTATTAGTATATTACCCTATTTAATTTCCACTGTCTATCAAGGAGTGCATCATTAATTAAACCGAAAACCAAAAGATAATTAAGTCTGCGGTTAAAATCTAATTACAATTCAATAAATAATAGTAGCATTATACAAACAACAATACTAACGTTAGTACATCATATTCACTTACCGATCAACCACAACCAGTATCGTCATCTTCCCTGATTAAATCTGCCGCAATTCTCAGATCAATACCAACAGTGGATTTCATTCATTGAAACGTTCAGTTATCAACTAAACAATATTAAAAAATTGCAGTATCTGTTTAAGAAGAGAAGCAGCCACGTTGCTACAAGACCTGGACATGTCAGATTATAAACGTTTCATTAGTAAAAATAACGTGCGATCTCAATGCAACCTACCGATGGTCACCAAAAATCCGTCTTAATTATTACGAAATTTATTAAATGTGTGCAACTTAAATTTGAGATCTCGTAAAAGTTTAATTTAATCTCTGGGATCTATTATGAATTGAAAACGACCAGAAAATTTCACCGCAACTCCATTCACGCTTAAACCACCCAACTCGGGAACAACTGTATCCATGTGTTCGCGAATTGCTGGATCCTGTCCTAACTTTTATATCTTCCAATTATTTGAGGTATTACAAGTTCTCTACCAAGGCATAACAAAAATTTACGGACGATTTTGATGAAATTTGGAATGAAGGCCTACGAGATAATAATGTGACAAAACAAGCTTTTAAACGCAATAGGTATACAGGAGGTGAAAATAAGGTTGTTATTTTGGAGGCAAGTTTTCAAATTTTAACATAGAAGATTAAAATTCAGGACGTTCATAACTGGCACGAAATGAAATTTTTTGCATTTTTTTTAAACTTTCAAAATTGAATACGACCGCAGTTACAGTCACATACATTTTTTTTGTACAAATATACAGGGTGGGTGTCTACTGCGTGGACGGAGGATTTC
Organism: Vesta saturnalis; assembly: GCA_036346205.1. NCBI lineage: Eukaryota > Metazoa > Arthropoda > Insecta > Coleoptera > Lampyridae > Vesta > Vesta saturnalis. Next base: position 882,592 of record JARFJB010002221.1, read on the forward strand.
TCCTTAACTATTGGAGATATCAAAACCAATTTTTTGTTATAATACACGATCACTGTACCTACATTCTAAAAATATTTAGGTATATACAGGGCGATTGAAAAATATACCAACCGAAACTTGTGTTCTTTTACTGGAACACCCTGTATATTTTTGCATCTTTTTGATTCACTGTTACATTTAGAATACAAGTGTAGTAATTTGTATCTGTATCACTAACCGTTCTGCAGATATCGTCACTTTAGTACCAAAATAGAGTTAACTTTGGAACCACGATGCAAGCGCTGTCATCAGGATTTTGTAAATCTGTTTATCTCACCGGCCATTAATAATAGTCTACTAACAAACGAACTGGGATTCTTTTCGAAAACATGTAAAACTGTACAGAATCATTAACTTACGCGAAATGTAGTTTTCCTCATTTCTTTCAAACGCAACACCCTGTATATTTTTTCACATTTCGATTCCCCGTGAAAAGTAGATACTAATTGATAATAGGTTTCATAGCCATAAGACGGACCCTCCTTGAGATATTGACGCTTTATTTGAAAATATTGACATACAGAAGAACAAATAAATTCTTTAACTGATAGGAAAACTTAATTAATAACTAAACAATAAAATAATACTCTATACCTAAAAATAAGTTGAACAAATAAACATAAACGAATAAAACCATAAATTCAAATTGAATGTTCAAAATGCTGACTACGCCTAGCTAAACACCTTGCAATTCGCTCGGTAAACGAAAGGTTCACTTGCAACAATATTAGAGGCGAAATGGATTGAAACGCAGTTCTAATTCTATTTTTCATATCTTCGCTTGTGGTGGGAGGATGTTTGTAAACTTTTCCTTTAACATAGCCCCGAATGAAGAAATCAAGGGGCGTAAGATCCAGTGATCTGGCTGGTCAGTTTTGCACATCACCTCGTCCTATCCACCTCATCGGATAATTTCTCGAGATACTGCCTAACGTCGATTGCATGGTGTGAAGAGGCGCCATCCAGTTGAAACCACATCGTACGGAGACTATCTACCTCGATATTTTCCAAAAGCCCGGGTAAATCATTTTCCAAAACTGTAGATATCTTTCGCCAGTAAGACTCCATCAAAGAAAAAGGACCAACCACATTAAAATTGATTATACCACCCCACATTATCTGACTATCGACGCTGGTGATCCTCTTAAGATGTGTGGATTAGTATCTGAATAGTGATGATAGTTGTGTGTACTAATATTGCCATTATTTTGAAAAGTTGCAAAAACACTCAAACTAATGGAACAATATTTTAATGATTATACAAACGTCAAAACAATAGACGCAATTGTTCCTCTTTATTACCAGCCGCTAGCAGCTAGCGTACCGTTTTGTTGAATGCTATTGTCATAGTAAATTTGTATTTTAGAATATTTTTATATACAAGCGTCAATATCTCAAGAAGGGTCCGTCTTATGCCTATGAAACCTGTTATCAATTAGTATCTAATTTTCACGGGGAATCGAATTGTGAAAAAATATACAGGGTGTTGCATTTGAAAAAATTGAGAAAAATTACATTTCACGTAAGAGAATCATTCTGTATAGTTTTGCATGTTTTCGAAAAATTTCCCAGTTTGTTTGTTCGTGGTTCCAAAATTAACTCTATTTTGGTACTAAAGTGACGATATCTGCAAAAATATACAAGGTGTTCTATTTTCTCAATCACCCTGTATATATCTAAATATTTTTAGAATGTAGGTCCAATGATCGTGTATTACCACACCAAAATTGGTTTTGATGTCTTTAATAGTTAAGGAGCAATCCTCCGTCCACGCAGTAGACACCCACCTTGTATACTTCCGATACCGTTCAAGATGTAAAAGAATTGGAAATAGGTATTCGTAGTTAAATAAAGGTTCTTTAAAGAGATTTCTTTGCATAATAAATTATGGTATAAATTTGCCTACATTTAAGGGGTCAAATTTAAGCAATTATTCGAAATTGATTTATTCAAAATTCTCTCTAAGCATTTTTTGTTTTGTTATATTTTCTAGCCACTCTTATGAATGCAACTAACCTGATTCTTCTAAAGCTACTAGTTAGGAGATATGAATTTTCAAATATCTAATATTGATATTGCTATAACTTTGTAACTATTTTGGTTACAAACTTGGGATTTTGGAAATAAATTTTGTACATTTGCGCTAATGAAATGATATTAACCTGATTAAAACACTACTTCCGATTTTTCCGGAAATTGAAGACATTCCTCGTATTGCTGGTATAACATACACATATTCTTACTTTATTTGAAAGCGAGCGAAATTTAAAATGATATGACACAGTCCATAGTTACCTTGAAAGATAAGCGAGATATCTATTATTAACTTTCAACCTACATATTCATACGTAGGTATAGAAGTTTATGCAATCGACTTTTTCTTCACTATCTTTAAATCGACTTATTTTTTACAACTTCTGGCCAAGTTTCGTTAAGATCGGCCATGATGTCGGGATGTCTCGGAGAGATGTTTATTAGGGTCAGTTTTTGTTTTTTATTAAGTATTTCTAAAACAACTGAATATTTCAAAGATTATATTTTTTAGTATTTTGCAAGGAAGTCTTGTAATGCACAAGCATTTACCTAGTTTATTAAACCGTTGAATGTAAATAACTGAATAAATACTTACATTTATCTAATACTCAACGCCAGTGATTTTCATTTTTGACGACCTTGATATTTGATAACCTCAGCTTCAATAATCACTGCCGGTTTCACGCAAATAGTGTGACCTTGACGTCTGATTCTAACACTTGTACCATTTTTTTTAAATACAACTGTACATATTTGCCCCATCACTAATTTTATCTAAAGCGTGTTCAGTGGGTAATAAAATTACTGCGTTGTTTTTGTTACCTGGATAGGAGGCTGGTGTGTGGTTCTGGTAAAAATGAAAATGCTGAAGTGTGCTGGACGAGCTCTATTGGGCCAAAGTTATTTTGGAATAACAGTTTTATTTTCACGTGCTGTACCACAAAGGGTCAATTTTCAAGTTAAAAGTCTGTCAGCCAAAGGCAGATGTAAAAAATTGTTCGTTGTCATTCCGTACCTTTCATACAAATGCTCAGCCATATCGGGGACCACCCTTTTACCTTGGTTTCTTCTACAACATTGTTCTGTTTTCCCAAATATACCTCTGCAGATTGTGAGCATACGCGTCATATACAGCCCAAAGTTTTATCCCGTATTTGTCTGGTTTGTTTTTGATACACACTCTAAATAAAGCGCGATCTCTAAAACTTATCCACAGCTTTACGTTCTGCTCTTGTTTCAAAGTCATCAAATCGAATGAATTTTGTAAGTACAATAAATCTGTCTGATATAGTCGCAAGAAAAATGGGCCAATTATAACACTTATCTCAAATCCACAACACCTCAGCTGGCTGCTTTGTAAATTTCTGAGCTCGTTGGGAAAGAAGAAGACCTAAATGAGCCTTAATTTCAATGGAATCCGTGGATATCCACGTTTTATGGTTTCTTGGGGTTTTTCATTCCACTTTGCATACTCTAAAATGATTTTGTAGTTGTTTTTTCAACGATAACAGCTGTAATGTTAGATTTTTGCTGTCTTTCGTTAGCCCAAGACCGTGTCTTGTGATATTTCTTGCAGTAGACTTAGTATATCGTATTGGTCGTTTAGACCAAATTGTACCATCTTTACTGATACAAGCAGACAGCAAAGCATCGATAATAGCATTTTAATCATCTTGACTGGCAACTTCTGGTGCTTCGATAACATCTGATTCGATTCCGTTTCTTCAACAAGATCCTCTTCACTTGATCAATCCTCAAAGAGGGGCAAATCTTCACCTCGGTCAAGATTTCCTTCATAATTCATTTGCAATTCCTTATCCCTTTATTAGGTTACGTAGCAATAATTTAAAATATCAATGTTACATACAACTAGGCCTTATTACGATTCCAACTAAGAATTAAAACAATTTTCACTAAACAGTCACGAAGTCAATGTTTCACCGACGGCTAACTAAATGGAGACAAGACTTATTCGATCGTACGGCTTTAAAAACAAAAATAGACAGGATAAGACCTGTAACAATCATTTTATAAATCTGCTAATCTGCTTTTGTATGTCTTCCAACATCTAACATTATATTAGAAAACACATACAATTAGCATTTCTAAAAGGATTTTCACATATCATTGATGACAAAAAAAGTATCTTAAATATTTCAAGAAAAACATCAAGTTGAGGTACAAAATTAACCCAGTTAGTATTAGGAAGGTTAAATCTGTGCTCAAAAATCTATTATACTGGCAAGGTTTATTTTGCCAACAAAAATATAGTTTCTATAGCATATTATTTATAATAATTCATTTTATTAAAGTACAATATTTAAATTATTATGTAAAAGTGATCTTAAGCATTGAAATTATAAACTAATGTCTAGTATCATAGGTACAATAATCAATGTCATAAAGTTTCAGAACCCAATATTAGCGCAGGTAGGTGCAAACCACAGAATTCCTGAATTGCCTTAAGTGACACAATCGAGAACCTTTTCAAATTTTCCTTATCTAGAACTAGAAACCATAAAATACACCACCGTAAAAAATGGTTCTTACAACAAAACAGTTCATAGAATTTTGAGTAGGAAACAAAATAAATTGTTATAAGCCATCCATAATAAACTTTAAATAATGCCTTTATTTTAAAATTAGTACTTATCCAACTTTATTAAGGTCTAAATAGTATATTCAGGTATAAGTGTATACTAAGGTCTATAAAACAGGCGCAGCAAGTGTGTTAAAGACCAGTTACCCGCCAACACTTTACGCTATTTTTTTTTATTGGTACATTTTAAAATTATAAAAAATGAAAATTAGAACTAATAATGTAAAATGGTTGAATTCGTTGTTATGTAAGTGAAAAAAACAAAAATTAATTTGCTATCTGTCACATAAGATTAGTTGTTCTCACTACAATGTTTACTGGTAGTACATTGCCTAAAATTAAGTTCTAACATTGATTACTTAAATAGTAAAGCATAAATACGGTTAATGCCGTAAAAATCGGAAGACGCTTGTAGAGAAGACTACGACAAGTTCTTCAAATGGATTAAATAGCAAGAGATAACAAATACAGATGAACGAGTTATGCTTGTTTACATTCAGAAAATATCGGAGTAGTACATGGCGTCGACTATGTGGGCAATCCATTCGAAATTGCAAAGTATGTTGAGTATAGAAAAAGGGCTCGATTTAAAATCTTTTGTGAAGGAAATCAGCAAGACTAGCGTAGCCAAGAAGCCATAAATTCAAGGAATACGATTTCCAAAGGTTTTTCACAGATGCACCAGACATTACGTATTTATTTTTGAAAGTGGTAGCCGTTTGCAGTACATCTGGCTCTTGTAAAAGATGTGAATTTTGCGATTTACGCTTACATGACATCCAGGAAGAATAAAGCCTACTGCTTATTATTATCCGACCATCTAAGACAGTGAAGGCTCGACGTTTTACTGTTTCCAAGAGTGATGTAGTTACTTATGTTCGTTTTGTGAAGCAGTATTCATCATTGCGTCCTCCGAATGTAAACACAGGAATGGTCATCTCCCCTACAAATGCACTTTATCTTAAATTGGACCATCCTGGGAAATACACGGGACATGCGTTTCGACGTACGTCCGCTACCATTATGGCGAATAGGGTAGCATGACAACAGATCAAATATAACGACAAGCAGGATGGAAATCGGCAGCTCTGGCGACTGGTTGCGTGGAATAGAGTATTAGCAATGAGAATAATGTTTCAAACATTATTGGGAAAGCCATTAATGGAATTGCAAACTCATTGACTTTCAGGAATGCTAACAGTATTAATTTGAACAGCATTTCCTCTGATTTAAAAAACCGATGTATTAATATTTCGAACAATACTTTTCACATTCATCTAAAAAATTAAAATTGTTAAATATTTGAATAATTAAAAAATTGACATTTAGACTTCACGTTTCTAGGTTAGTTGATGTTGCCATGGTAAAAGACGCGCGTTTTTAAAAGTTGGATTTAAACTCGCTGAGGCGTAGTTTAAATGAGCATAATCTTATAAGCAAATATTTTTTCAAATAGTTACAAAAAGTACAAATCAAGCAGACTATAAAATTGTAATTGTATTTATAACTTTGTTCAAATGGAATTTAAATTTTCTTGTTAAATACTGATCAATAACAATGGAGAAATTAGAAAAAGTATCTTTCAACCAGTAATATATGTGTTGTTCGATTACTTTGAATACACTATGGGTAATAACTGGCATATGCATAATTATAGTTAACAGATAAGGAAAGGTTCGGTAGCTCAGTGGAATAATGGGGTAGGAATGTTACTAATTTTACTAACCAGTAATACGCGAGACACAATAAGGGTAAGTTAAAGATCACGTGGGCGCCAGGATTTTTATGAATGTTAATATAGGGGACGTACTACCTAAATGCGAATAGTTCACATCTATATAAGTTTCAAACACACAAAAAAATTTGCTTACCGTTTTCCCGATAACCAGATAAATTAGTGAATTAGCAACCGGTGCGATGTTTCCTACAAAACTTTTCACGTAATTGCAATAAAATGGGGTGCTATTAACCAGTTGATCGGTCAACGAACTTATTTACTGTATTTTTACGTTACGTTAATCCTTGCGAAACTTATCTCTTAAAATGAAGTTGTATCAACAAAACTCAAAATAGAAAATATTCTAATAGAGAAATTCTCATCAATTCTCAAGCTTTTATTAAAACAATAAAAAAAATAATTGTACGTTGTCGCTATAAAATTGCATAAATCAAAATTCCCATAAAATAGATAAACTACTCGGTAACTTGAACTTAAACAAATAGCTAATCTTATAAATTTGGCACCCCGTAAATAATAACGCAGTAACAAAGAATGAAGTCACAATAATATACACTGTAATGAAACAATACTCTAAGTCATTAACACTATTCGTATATTATGATAATAATGTAAATTAAAATAATCAATCAGCGTCATGATACATATAAACACCTTCAATTTTCTAAGATCTAATAGTTAAATAGAGTTGACGCTTGCAAGGTTTATATTCCAAAAATCATACACTGTAAGTACCTTCATTTTAATAAATACCAAAAAGGAATATTAATATTGTTGGAAATATAAGTTTGACTAATGTCGTAGCATGAAATTTCAATTAAACAGAGTATAATAAAAATAGCGCACAAAATATAATGAAATAATCGCTGGTGAATACACTTTTATAACATTAATTTAATCTCCTGAAGGGCTCCTATGCAAAACCGTAAACTAAAGAAGGCGTATTCATTCGCCTGACAAATTCCAAATAAACATTATTAAATTATTATAAGTTTTGTTATGAACGAATAAGTTCAAAGGTAAATGTGTAATTGAAAAGTAGTATTAATTTTATTAAATACATAAATGAAAAGTTTACTTTGAGAAGGATTTGAACCTACGACCTGTACTTTGCTAGAGTACCGCGCTAACCATCTGCGCCATCGAGATACAAGCCCCAATCGAAGTAAATTTTGTCTTTATGTATGTAGAACTGATGTAAATTCTAATATAATGAGATTACAATCAAATTATTTATACTAATGGAATGTGAGCCTGTAATACCGCAAGGATTCACACATACCAAAGCAACTTGACTAATTTTAAATTATTATAAGTTTTTGTTATGAACGAATAAGTTCAAAAGTAAATATGTAATTAAAAATTAGTATTAATTTTATTAAATACACAAATAAGAAGTTTACCTCGAGTGGGATTTGAACCTACTACCAGTACTTTGCTAGAGTACCGCGCTAACCTTCTGCGCCATTGAGATACAATCCCCAATCGAAGTAAATTTTGTCTTTATGTATGTAGAACTGATGTAAATTCTAAATATAGTGAGATTACAATCAAATTGCTTATATTAATAGAATGTGGACCTGCAATACCGCAAGGATTCACACATATCAAAGCAACCTGACTAATTTTAAATTATTATAAGTTTTTGTTATGAACGAATAAGTTCAAAAGTAAATATGTAATTAAAAATTAGTATTAATTTTATTGAATACATAAATAAAAAGTTTACCTGGACCTACGACCTGTACTTTGCTAGAGTACCGCGCTAACCATCTGCGGCATCGAGATGCGAGCCCCAATCGATGTAAATTTTGTCTTTATGTATGTAAAACTGACGTAAATTCTAAATATAATGAGATTACTTATATTACTTATCCTACTCGAGGTAACCTTTTTATTTGTGTATTTAATAAGATTAATATTAAGCTGTAAACACTATTAAAATCACCAGCAAAACAAAAAATACAAAATAAACGAACGGAAGTAATTATCTTCTCCCCGTGCCTTTGCACTGCGGTGTAGGAAAATTTCGTATAATTGACCCTCCAGGTAACGAATGGGTTGAAACCGATACTCCTGAAGGCAGTTTCACATCAGAGTATTTAGAATCGAAAGATACAATGTGTCTTTTATCATTGATCATGAATTAAGAGAGTTTTTGGAAATCAAAGAATACGGAACCCTATCTAAATTATCATGCGCACATTTTGTAACGGGACCAATGTTTGAAAACCCCTTAATGGATTTAGAGCATCGTATAATTGTTGTGACTAGGAGGCTTTAACTCAGCACAATCTTGTAAATCTAACCCATCAGGTGTCAAAGTAGTATTAGAAGCGTGGTTAGGAAATTTACTAGTCGCACTAGACTAGTATAAATGTTGGTAAGCATAAGCACTGTTAGTAGTAATACTGCTCATCATTATAAAATACTTCCTTAAACGCTCAAAAAGGGAGTAAGGAGGGATCATTTTAATTAACACATATGCAAATACTCAGACACATCACAACGAGAAATTAAGCTTCAGTAAACATGGTTTGTACATTTTAACCCAAATTAATAGTTTGCTACCACAAATATTAATTTAGAAAACGAGAAATTTTTTATTGCAGAAAGAAGTAACACATCAGTCATTATTTAATTGTAAATTTTATTATTCACCCAACGTAATAAATGTAAGTAAAACTAAAAGATGTAGACCGTTGAGAAGGTTGTAAGAAGGAGATTAACTAAAGAGTTACTAATTTTTCCTCAAACACACCGATCTTCATGTGTGTCTGTAACAATAAAGAAAAATGAATGTTCAGGGCCTAAAGTGTCTATCCTAAATGAAAGATAATTACTTGTACAGATATAAAATAGAATATGCATTATCATTCTTTATGCAGAAACCGAGATACGAGGATTGAAATTAAGCCACCAAAAACAGTTTGAAAATTTAGCGATAGAGAGCCACAGTTATATTTTGTCATTGTAAACTGAGATTTAAAACCAAACAAGCAACTAACGGTTTACAGTTATTAAATACAAGTTATACACACAATTTCAGAATACGTAAGAAATTTTTTTATATATAACTGATTCATTTAACTAAATTTGAATATTTTAGCTAACGTGTAACTGGCACGAATACTCACATAGTTCGAGGGAAACAACTACATTCTATAACTAAGCTACACAATTTCCACTGGTGCAAACCGGTAGCAGATAGATGTTGTACAATTGCGTAGTACAGATTTAATGGCTCGATAATCGGCAGGTGGGATGACTGTAATACTAAACTTATACGATGTGTGCTGAGTTTGCAGTAAGTAATCCTGAGCGTAGTCAATAAGGTAAACATGTAATTTAGGTAACAATTGTAGAATTTATTCTTTTAAGGAAAATCAATGATATAACCATAATGTGGTTATCATCAGTGGTAGAGAAAAGTGGAACCGAGTAGAATAAGTCCAATAAGGTTCTGAAGCAATTGAATATATAAGATTGATGTATATTTGAAGCAAATAAAATAAATTATCTACTCAAAAACCAAATTGTTTGGATTAACATTGGAATGTGACATTAAAATACTCTGTAAATATCAAATCAGTTCCAATGGGAGTAACGATCCCAGTAATCATTATTCCAATTATTACTTTACACCAACTTTTGTCGTTGAAGGTCAAATGGGGCGCTCCTCTTCCAAATGCCGTCGTACACAAATGGAGAATTAATTTTACAAGTCACTGCATTAAAGGAAATAAAATCAATAGAAAAATAATAAACAATTACGAATTACATAGTTTGAGCGACGCATCTAAAGTCGTGTGTGGGGCGTGTAGATATTTACGTACAACAAGCAATTGCTAATCCCATAATAAAATACTTATCTTTTTTGTGTTTTTTAATCGTGTATTTTAAATGATACAATCTAAACGTTTCGATAACACTTACAGTTATCTTCGTCAGTGGTAATATCTGTTAAAATTGTTAAAGATGTTGTAAACAATTTTGTCAAAGTTGAAACATGCCCCATACAGACCGAAAATTAACCCACTTTAATCATAAGAAAAGTATCCTCAGGCGCTTCTGTCAAAAATTTTGACACATCGTCCTGCGATAGTATTTTTTATTGTTTTGCTTCATATCCCTCACTTTGGCGCTTTAAATATAATTGTAACTTCCCATAATTCGATATATCGACATTTTGTTTCATTCTCAACGTACTTTTCAATATGGAATATGTCGACCGCAGCGTGGAAGATTTCAATCTTTCAGTCTGTAATCAAATATAAAGATAAAATTTAAAATAAATAAATAAATCTATTCAGGAAAACTAACCATTTCATGAAAAAAAGCAAGCATAATTTCTTCGTTATCCCTTACATCCTCCAAAAATTAAAATATTGTAGGTCTATTTACCTCGTGATTTCAAAGATAATAAACTAACAACAGCTTCAAGCGCTAATGCCGATATTTCAGGATGATTTTCATTATTTATTTCCATTTTCACGCGATAACACTTGACAAAATTTTTGTTTATCTATTTTTGTTTAGTTACTTCAGTGATGGAAACGGCAGTTTGATTCTGGCACCTGTCATGTGTTTTTCAAATAATTTCTTATAAATTGTAAAGCATTTCCATTTAGTGTCCGAAAAAATGTTATGTATTATTCTTAAAGAAAAGTAGGTTCTTCTATACTCATCGTGATTTTTAAAGAAAAACAATTATTTTCTTTACTTATAATATAAATAACTAATATCTGCTTATTTATAACTAAATACATACTTGAAGCAATACAAGTACTGTGTACTTGTAGTTTGCTAAACAGGATATATACAAATCATTGTTATCTCTGAAACGTATTCTTGCTCTTATGTGTATCTAATGAATGGTGGCAATTGTTCATTATGCTAAATGAAAAATTGACTAATTCTTTTATACATAAACCCAATTTTTATTAAAGCGAGTAAGATTGGTTTTTACGATGATAAAGTTCTAATAAAATTGAACAACAAATATTAAATGAATAGCTTTTGTGGGATTGGTTCAATATTTTTGGAGGAAGTAAGCAGAGAAAATGGTGAATTATAAAACTTTATTTTTAACGGTTACCTCTTTTCACATATTAACTAACTTAAATTCGTTTACTTAAACTATTACAAGTGTAGCACGATTTGGCCAGTAACCGGTCTGATCGCTATGGTATTACTCAAGAAAACAATACAATTGCCTCGGATCGACCTGGCTACAAGGGGCGGTCAAGGTCGAAACAGACAGGCCCCGTTGCTGACGACTGTGGAAGGAATGAATGGCGAGTCGGTACGTGGAATGTTAGAGGTATGCATGGTAAAGAATTTGAAATTGCGAATGAAATGTACGAAAGACACCTTGACATTCTGTGGGTATAGGAGACAAAGCGCAAAGGAAAGGATGCTGTGGATGGCAGCCTGGCAATATGGTCAGGAGTTGAGACGCATGGCGCAACAGGAGTTGGGATGATCATAAGTGAAAGAGCGAAAAGATGTGTTAAACAGTACGAATTGGTATCTCCCCGGGTAATATGGGTTAGAATGAAAGTGAAGTTTCGAAGAATTTTTCTTATTGCATGCTATGCACCGGTGAATGGAGAAAGAGACCAGGAGCATGAGAACTTCTGGAATGAAGTAGAGAACGTGTTGAACGTATGTAAGCCAAACAAAAGAGTGATTATATTGGGGGATATGAACGGATGGGTAGGTGTACAGAGAGAACATAGTGAACGCGTTCTAGGAAAGTTCGGAGACCAAAGAATCAATGAGAACGGTGAACACCTGCTGAACATCTGTGTGGAGAGAGACCTGTTGGTATCCAATACGTGGTTTAAACATAAAAATGTGTATATGTATACATGGCAAAGAGGTGAATCTAAAAGTATGATAGACTTGATAGTGTATGATGAACGGCTTAGAAACCTGGTGAAGACACAAAAGTAATGCGCGGGCCACTTTTTGGTTGTATCGAGAGTGTGTTTAGGGCAAAAGTGGGTGTGGAGAAGGAAAGCAAACGTAGTGCGAACGTCCAGAATTAGGGTTGACAAACTAGTGGATAATGGTGCGAGAATGAAATACGCAGATGCTGTGAATAAAGAGTTGAATGTGAATGAAACAGTGTGGAACGAACAAATAAAAGACGCTGACGTTGAAAGTGCATGGATAAGCTTGAAAAACTCTGTTGTCAATTGTGCCGTGCGAATATGTGGAAGAGTGATTGTACGTAGTCAGAAAAAATGTTCTTGGTGGAATGAGTTGGTAAAAAAGGCAGTAAGTAGGAAAAAGATGCGTACATGGCAATGATTGCTGCAAAAACTGAACCTGAGAAGAAACGATTGTATGAGGTGTACAGATTAAGAAACAAAGAAGCGAAGGAGGCAGTGAGAATAAGTAAAGAGGAAGTGATGGCTGTGAAAGGAGAGAAAATGCAGAATGATTTTGAGGGAAACAAAAAAACTCTTCTGGAAATGGGTCAAAAATACAAAACATGGCCTAAAACAGAACGCTGCAGGAGTGATGAATGATAGAAACGAAATATTATGGGACGATTGTGAAGTGAGGAAATGCTGGCAAGAATATTTCGGAAATCTGTACAGTAGTGAGGAAAGTAAGACTGAAGGGTTAAATAAGGAGAATATAAAAGAAATGATGAATGAAACTGAGAAAGATATTGGAATAAATGAGATAGAGAAAACGGTAGGAAGGTTGAAAAACGGCAAGGGAGCAGGCGTAGATTAAATCAGTGGTGAAATGCTCAAGTATGGTGGTGCATAGCTTATACGAAGATTGCGTGAATTATTCAATGTATGCCTTATGTGTGGAAAAGTGCCGAGTGATTGGAAGAGCGCGATCATTGTACCATTGTATAAGGGTAAGAGGAACAAGAGTGATTGTAAGAACTACAGAGGAATAAGCTTGCTCAGCGTACCTGGTAAAGTATTTGGAAGAATACTGATTGATAGAGTACGAGAAACTACACAATCTATGATGTGGGGTGTGCAAGGTGGCTTCATGCCAGGCAGAGGATGTGTCGATCAGATGGTTGCTCTCCAGCAGGTGATCGAAAAGTGTTTAAAGGGAAAAAGGAAGTTTTACTGTGCGATTGTAGATCTGGAGAAAGCATATGACAGAGTGAATAGAGAGAAGCTGTGGGAAATATTAAATGAATATGGCATAAATAAAGGTCTAATAAATGGAATAAGGGCAGTATACAACTGTAGTCGGGCATGTGTTAGGGTGGGAGGAGGTGTGAGTGAATACTTTAATATTCAGCAAGAAGTACGACAAGGCTGTGTGATGTCACCGTGGTTGTTCAATGTATACATGGATAAATGTCTTAAACAAGCATGTAACGATACAAACGGTGTAATGGTTGGTGACGCAAATGTACGACTCCTGGTGTATGCAGATGACACAGTCTTATTAAGTGACAGTGCGGATGAGCTGCAAACCGCTCTGAGGAAGTTTGATACAGTATGTGAGAGCATGGACCTAAAGGTAAACGTGAACAAAACTAAGATTGTGGTGTTCAATTGGGAAGATGGAAAGGAAAGTAGAGTATTTACTCTGCAAGATGAAATTGTGGAGCAAGTGGACGAGCTGGTATATCTCGGTAGAATGTTTACTGGAGATGGTACAATTGAGAGCGAGATTGGACGAAGGGTCAATGCTGGAAGGAAACTGATTGGAAGTATGTGGACGATAATGAGAAATGAAGGCATGAGCCTAGCTTAACCCCGTCGGTGTCCGGTTATTTGCAAATGCCAGTCAATTGCCCGCCGGAAATTGTTCGCCTGGTAGAAATCGCGGTGAAATGTTCGCTGGTAAAATTGCCATGACAAAATCCGTCGGTCATTTGCCGCCACTGCCTGTAATTATTCCCCGATATTCCTCTATCGTGAAAAAGCTCGTTACGTATTTTATGTTATAATTTCCTTATGCGTGTATGTTAGAAGATAGAGTTAATAGTTTCAAATGTCAATCGTTTTCGCTTGTTTTGCAAGTAAGGTAGATTTATTAGAGAATTAGAAAGTCACATTGACGAGATACTTAATATAAATAATAAATGCGCCTTACTTGCAAAACAAGCAAACGATTGAAATTTGAAACTATTAGCTCTATCTTCTAACTATACAAGCACAAGGAAATTATAACATAAAATACGTAACGAGCTTTTTCATGAAAATAGGGGAATATCGGGGGAATCATTTTAGCTACAGGCAGTGGCGAGCAAATGACCGACGGGATTTCGTCATGGCGGGCATTTTACCAGCGAACATTTCACCGCGCGGGGTTTTTACCAGGCGAACAATTTTCCGGCGGGCAATTGACCGGCGGGATTTTGTCGGCGGGAAAATGACCGTGAACCGTCCCGTCAGTACTGTATGGAAGTGAGACATGGGTATGTCAAAAAAAGCACGAAAGAAAAATAACTGCCGCGGGTATGAGATTCCTGAGAAGCGCATGTGGTAAAACGAGAAGGGACAATATAAAAAATTAATGCATAATGAGGGAGTGTGGTGAGGAAAAGACGATGATGGATAGATATAAAAGTTGTACATTACGTTGGTTTGGTCACATTGAGAGAATGAACAACGCAAGATTAACGAAACAAACATATGTGGGTGAGGTTAGGGGAAAGGCCGGGCCTGGTAGGCCGCGTAAAACTTGGCTGAATGTAGTAGAATCTATGATAAAGGAAAGAAAGATAAGGAGTTTTAAAAACAAAAGGGCATGTCAGAGACTATGTATGAATCTTGTGGAAGCTAGGAAAGTATGCGGAGATAGGAAAGCATGGAGAAAGATTGTGAATGAAAAATAAATAAGAGGCAGGGATTGTTTTGCCTACCCCGGAAGGGAATGGCGTGAAGGTTAAGTTAAGTTAAGTTAGTACTGATTACTTAACTCATTAAACATTCAATTGTACTACTTCAAATAGTTAAGCGTAGTTTAAAACGTTTCTACATATGAGTATCATTTAAATTTGTTTTACTAAATATTTTGTTATTTTGGTCGATGTTCACCAACGGAAATCGTATATGCTAGAAATTAGTTTTGCATTAAATGTCTATATGGTGATATAGTAAATGCAACAAGTAATATATTATTCTACTTATTTTAACCATTTAGCCACAATGTCATAATTTCACTTAAGAAAGATGTAATAAATGCACATTACATGTTAGATTTAAATGGTGTTTTCTAAAAACCCTAAATAATTTTTTAGATTATTTAATTTTTATGATATTTCAACGATTTTTTTTTACATTACAATTGAATTTGGACAACTGTGAATTAAAAAGTAGTATTACGTAGAATTAAGCTCACGTAACTGCAGATATACAATACCAAGAGCGAATTTGAGTTCTATTTTAACATAATACTATTTGTTGTTCACTTTAAACTTATGTGTGAAAAGTAAAGCCAAGAAATAAAACCCAAAAAATTGATGATAACACTTTTTAATTTTAATAAATATACAGTAATTGTCTAAAATAGAATTTAGTCCTATACAACAGAAGTAATTAAGGTTTCACACTAATAACCTTTCTTTAAAGGGGGGATTAGCTTAATGAAAGGAAATATATTTCAATAACAATTTGGTCTGTGGAATTTCCAACCCTCTTATATAGTTTTTAAACTAATTACTTTTATACAGATTTTACCTACCAATAAGCAATTTAGTTGTATTTTTTTAAAACAAGGCTTATACTTATTTTTACTGATTGTATCCTGGAAGCGGTACCTCAAAATGAAAATTGATGGAGTTGACCATCAACATTATTAGCGACACCAGTGGTAAGAGATACTTCAATTTAATTTATTGTCCTTAATACTAGGTTTCAATAACGTAAAGTATACTTTCATACTTGTTGATGTAATACACCGCTCGTTATTAGGGATCAAATCCTTTTAGGTCAGTTTGAATGTTTTTTAATTATGTTATGTAAAATCGCAGCAAAACTGCCTTAAAGTCACGTTTTGGTTTTTTTGGTATCGTACTTTCACCTCATGATTTTCTTAATGACAAAACAACACGTTAACCATTTTTAGTACCGAAAAATATTGTTCATAAATGTAAACTTTCAAAATATGAAGAAATGTAGCCCGAATTATAATAATTTAAAAAAATGATGGCTAAAATGTACAATTTTTAAGCAATAAAAAAATATGTGTGGCACAACGTGGCACATCTTGAGTACAACCTAGTACCATAATAATTTGGTAACTCATGGATTTCTTACTCTAAAATGTTTGTGCATCTAGGGTATAAAAGATATGAAGACATTCAAAATTAAAAAAAAATTGTTAATCTCATTACCACTATTATTATTACTATAATTGTTACATATGAAAGTAGCCGGTCCCCATGAAGGTGGAAATATAGTTATGAAATGGTTATAGAACAAAACGTGACGTTGAATAATCTGCATTGTAAATAGCTATTTTCGCGGACCCGATCCCGGGCACATTCGAAACGTAAACTGAATAAGAAATAGATTTTACTAATGTGCAAGCGCGTCATCGGAATCGTTCCAGGATTTTTAGCTTTTTAGTTGTGAGTTTAAAGGTTTAAGTGAAACCATAATATCACTCTTCTTTTCTTGTATCTATGTAAAGGTTATATGAAGCAAGTGGATTCTTGACGAATAAAAAACCCGAAGAAGATGTTCGAGGAATTAGGAAAAAAATTGCACTATAAGGCAAAGCTAAACGTAAATGCTGCAACCTGTGAAAATTGGTCGAAATATCTAGAAAGAATCTACAAAAAATTTATAGACAACTACAATAAAACTGGTCGAAAGAGAAAGAAGTTTGAGGGTGCCGAGATCATGGATACAATTCTAGGCAAAGAAAAAGGAATATACAGCCAGTTTGTTTCTGTCTTCAGACACTGTAGTTCTAATGGAAGAAAACACGGTTATTGCAGTCGAGATTGGGGGTAATTCTGCTACAACCAATAACAGTGCAGAGTAAAATGAAACGCTACCGATAAACACAAGATCCCAAACAACTAGTAATAAGCATAAAAATTAAGAGTAGATGTTTTCACAGAAATACGACAGGATAGGAAAGATTTCTATGAAAAACTCTTAGAAGTTGAAGAAAAAAGGTTACATGAAAAACAACGAAAGAATTATATTTTAGAAGAGAGAAACAGTTTGTTGAAGGGTTGCCAATACTGCATAAAATTGTTGTCAAATTCATAACTTAATGTTAAGATTGTTGTATAGGTACTAAAGTTTGGATTTTTTTTTAATTTGTCTTTTCTAGAGTTTATGTTAAAGAGCAGTTTGTTATTTGCTTGGTTCTCGAAATTAAAGATATTGTTTACCGTATGAATACAACTTTATTGTCTCATCTTAAGTCAAACCAAAATTGGTTGTTGTTTTTATAACGTATAATAAAAAAGTGTTAAGAACTACACTGCAACAACTAAATTCGAAAAGGTAAATCATTCATAACATCATTTCTTTTCATTATCTCTCTTCTGTCATCCTGACTTTCTGCTTCGACATCTTGTACGACAATGCGTTTGTTCAGCAGATGCATGTCCTCTGGAAGAATAAAGTCTAGGTTGTTTTCTATTGTCAAATTATGCAATACAGCAGCAGCTCGAATAAAATGTGTGTAAAATTCAATTTTTCTAAGCTTTGAATGGTAAAGCTCTCTAAATTTTTGTTTCAACAGACCAAAGCAGTGCTCAATTACATATCTATTTTTTGCCAGTAGATAATTATAGTTACTCTCATGCCGAGTCAAATTGCCTCTATTTTAGAATGGGGTGAGACAATGTCTCAAGCAAGGGTAGCCGCTGTGCCCAGAACACCCGACTGTCATGGACAGGTCTTGGGTATCCAACAAAATATCCCGAGTTCCTTTTGTGTGGTCACATACAACTTGTGCCTAAAAGAAAAAAAATAGTCACATGCTATAAAAATAAGCACCATGCCTGCAATGCAAATAATCAATAAAACAGTGTGAAAATACAGTGTTTTTTTATGTTTTGGTTCTTACCTGGATAGAATGAAAGTGTTTCCTGTTCAGATATGAGTCTGCATACTCCTGCGGCCGTCAATGCTTCCAATCACGCCAGAAAATTCCTTTCGCCTGAAATACCTCTCAATTTCAATTTTTTCTGAATTAGTTGACTATGTTATAGCTTCCACAGACAAATTGGATAAAAAATACGTAACTCTTTTTACTAGTTTATGTAGAGAACTGATAGTGACGCCATATCGGTCAAATACATATCTGAAAGTAGCATCCTCATTGCTTGCAAACCAGAGAAACGCTGCAATTGTTTTTAAGGGACTTTTTTTTCTTGTTGATAATAATAATACTGTGATGCATTATATCGATTTGATAGTTGTACCACTATGTTTCTACTTATTCTAAAATATTGTGTGAATTGTTCGTCGTTAAGTTGTGACAAATTTTCAGTTTTTGGTACATCAGAGTTTTTCTAATTCTTCTAAACCTTCGTCACTTGAACTTAAATGCATCATCCAAAAATTACTATTTCTAATTGAGTATTCTTGTTACTATTCTTTCTCACCTTCTTTCTTATAATCTTGTGCAATTTTCGTCTGCATACAAATAAAAATCAGAAAATTTAAGGTTAGAATCCGTTCCAAACTACATACCCCAGAAAAGATCCTAGAATCTGTCGAATGCGTTATAAACACATTCAGAATTTAACAGGCGTCTTCCACGAACACGGAATTTTGAATCTAGAGGGAGTCCTTTTTCTACCGCGAACGGCAAATTTACAAGTGCGCATTCGCCAATACTCCAACGTGTTCTGGATCGTCTCCGCGAAAATAGCTAATGTTTCGTTTACTATATACCGCCCCTTGTTAGAGAGGATTTGATTTGTTGCTATAGGTACGTGTCTGATACAAATAATTTTGAGAAATAAATCGTTTGATCATTTTAAATCTAACACAATCATTAAAGTTTGATTTAATTAAAGTTGGGTATGACTCATGGTGATGTAAAACTGTGCAATAAAGTTACATATTTATATATATATATATATATATATATATATATATATATATATATATATATATATATATATATATATATATATGAAATTAGTTTTTTATAAAAGGAAATCAAAACGCACAAACAATAATTTCAAAAGGAGACAGGATATATATATATATATATATATATATATATATATATATATATATATATATATATATATATATATATATATATATATATATATATATATCTGAAATACATGTATTAGAGAAGGATGGCCGAAAAACATAAATCTGCTGTACAATTCATATCAGCTCACTAAAGCGAGTGTCGTGATTAAGAAGCAGTATCTGTCACTCCTGTCTCCTTTTGAAATTATTATTTGTGCGTTTTTGATTTCCTTTTTATAAAAAAACTAATTTGGTACCATTTTTCCATAATTTATATAAAATTTCCAAATTTTAGATATGCTACATAATAAGCACCTTAAATCTCAAGCGCTGCTCGTAGTTATGAACGTGCTTAATTATTTTGAACGAGAACGTGACAATCAACGGGCACTCGTTCCATTTGAATCTGTTAAGCAGGTATGTAGTACATTATTGTGTAAAATATGATACTTGGAGGGACTATTTTTAGCGCACGTCTGGAGCATGTGGGGTTGAGATAAATACAGTTAGTATAATTAAAAAAAAGTGTTACGGAAGAAATATACCTCATAGTCACCAGCTGAGTGGAGAAAACTTACGAAATCTAAGTCCACCGAAGTTGACGATTATGTGAAGGATGCTGTAAACAGTAAAATATATGAAATGCATTCAAAATGTAAATATAAACACACAGGACATGTCTAGTACTAGTCCTGTTTTTGTAGGTATACACGTTACTCTGGCATCATTACAAAAAAATTAAGCAGTAGTCAAGTTTTCTATTTCAGTTGATCAAGTTTAACCCTTTAGTGCTGAAGAAGCTTGGAAAGCTTAAAAAGCCCGCCATCCCCCTTGGGGAGGGAATGAAATAAGTGACCTTTCCTTTCCTTTACTGCCTAACGGTACTTTTAGTAACCAATGAATATTTGATGATCGTATAAACTAACTGAAAATGTTACGTCAATAAATACATAACGGTGTTGTAGGTTACCGATCTTTTAACGAATTAGAACGATTGCGTATGGCGGGAAAGTGACTATTGGGTATATTTTCTGTCAGTTTATCAACAGGTGTTTATTGTGTTACAGCGTGCTAGTTGGATAAACGAATTGCGAACTAAATTCGAGTAAATTTAATATTTTGCTAGTTAGCAGTTGTGGATAATGATTTGTTTAGCCATTTTTCGAAAGATTTATGAATATAATAGAAAGTTTGACTTAGATAACCCTCTTTGCTTCAGAGGTCCGAAAAATACCGTCAGGAATAAATACGCAATGTCCGATAAAACAATCAAATAGTCCTATAAAAGTGGAAAACAACCAAGCAAGCAAGGTTTAAAATGGAAAAACAGCATAAGGAGGAATTCATATCAGAATATAACTTATCTTGTGGTTCGGTAGAAGATGAATTTAGTGATTGTTCTAGTCCTACTGATGTTTATTCGCTTATACTGGAAGACGTAATCGACAACATAGTTTTCCAGAGCAACCTGTATGTAAAACAAAATAACAAAAATCTAGGACTGACCAAAGAGGAACTGCTTTCTTTCATAGGAGTAAATTTTTTGATGGCCTATCATCGTTTGCCAACGTGGAAATACTATTGGAATGGAAGTCCTGATCTAGATTTAGCAATAATAACCAACTGTATGTCATGAAATAGATTTGAAGATTAGTATTACGGTATCACTATCAATTTAACCCAATCGAACTAGTGTGGGCAAACTGCAAAGAACACTACAACAAAAATATAGGAAAACATAATTCCAAATTTAACGATGACCATGTAAAAAAATACAGTTGGAATCCTTGTAACGAATTGATGGGATATATTGGCAGACATCCATTAAACATGCCGAAGTGTATATGTTAAAGTGGTGGGAAATTGAAAAAAATTTTCAGGTTGTGAACCAGTAACTATATCTATTAACGATTTCACTTCTGAGAGTGACACTAATAGTGAATTATTTTTTTTAATTTAAATGTTTTAATTCCAATGTAATATAAATATTCTAATTTTTACATGACATATTGATAACTCTACAATAGATTGATAAGATAGATAGGACTGAATACATGTGATGATTTATGTAAATTGCTTTCCATTTAACTTGGAGCAATATGAAATCTATTTAAACTATGTGCTAAATTAAAATATTAAACACCTATTATTTCGTTGAACTTCGAACTACATTACACTGTACACACTTTCTTCTACAAGAATGAAATAATCACAAATGCATCGATATTTATGTTATCGTAAAGTATTTACAAGAATTATGTCGATTACAAAGCAATAATTATGCTATTAGAAGGATTGTAAATCTTGAGAATAACAAAACTACCTAATTGCTACTATTTTTCCACCTGAAATGATTCAAATTATAATAAACAAAATAAGTATTTGTTTACTTCCAAACATACTGGTTATGTATTATGATGGTATGTAATTATAATCAAACCATGTCCTAAATTATAACAATTCACTCCCGCAGCAAAATATTTTGATTATTATATATATATATATATATATATATATATATATATATATATATATAAGTTTCGATGTAAATTAATTAAAATATCATCTTTAGGGAGGAAAAATTATGGTCAAATTTAATTAAAATATGCGTAAAAATATTTAAAACTATTCTACTTTAACATTATGGTCACAATTGTGACCACGTATTTTAATTAATTTATATCGAGAACCGTAAAGGATACGAAGTCGGTTGAATGGGATGAAAGTTGCACATTTTGGTGCTTAACAAACTGCTTTTTTGAAATCTAAAAAATTTCGATTGGTTCCGGAGATATCCGCAAAAAACCGAAATTTTGCAAAATCGTTTTAAATTTTTTACTGGGTTTGTTTCAAGAGGAATTTTAAAATAAGCAAGATGGCGTTATTGAATTTGAAGTCCGACGTTTCGTCTTTGACCGACCATCATCAACTTCATTTTTTTAAATACGGCTCTGATTTTCTAATATGAAATTGTTGAAACTCTTTCAATTCTGAATTCAACAATGTACCACACTTCACGGTTTAGGTATGTTTTAGACCTTACTTGAGTATTATTAAAAGTTTTACTTGAATCGAAGCTGCCTTGTAAAATCTCTCATAAATTTAATTATTTCATCTATGTCAATTTATTGAAAAATCACTTTTTTTTAGGTTTACAAATAAATTAGTTATTAACAATAGTTTTTACATATTACGTATTAATAAGTATTTACAACAAAGGATATTACAAAAATAACAACGAAACTAATACTCAAAAACTAAATTACAATATCACTACAACAGAAAGAACTCGTATTGAAATCAGCAAAACTGTAATAGCAAACAAATTTTGACAACTAACTTACTAATGTCAAGTCGTTGCTACGGTCATGAAAACATATCAGTAAAGGAGACGTATTTCTTGCCGTAAATGTACAGATTGATTGAAAAGTGAGGGACAAATCGTCAATTCTCATCTACTCTACCATATTTTTGAAGGTAATTTTGTGCTCTAAAAGTTTTTCCTGAGGTGTATTCCTGTAACAATTCAGTAATTAGTACGTCAACCATAAGTTTTTCCTTTATCGGCCATGTATCAAATCCATCTCTATTGGAAAAATATTCCTCTTGGAAATTTGTCTTGGGATTTGAAAAAAAATCATTTCTGAATTCATTATGTCATTAAAAATGTTGAATGATGAGTTTGTCTCGAATGAATTCAATATTCTTTAAGGCAATTTCATCTTCTACAATTTCTCCTAATGTGTTTTCTTGTAACTCTTCTAGTTTGGAAGATACAGCGTGATTTAGAAAATAAGTCCACGAAATACAAAAAATTAAAAAAAAGTTAACATCTTGGAAACCATCAACAATAGACACACCCTGTATTAACAATTTTTTGTTCCTTTTGGCCAGAGGAATCAGCTGTTTTCGTTTTGGCCATCGAGTTTGGGTCACCCTGTATATATATATATATATATATATATATATATATATATATATATATATATATATATATATATATATATATATATATATATATATATATATATGTGTGTGTGTGTGTGTGTGTGTGTGTGTGTGTGTGTGTGTGTGTGTGTGTGTGTGTGTGTGTGTGTGTGTGTAGGAGCTATTTAGTATTGGTTTTGAGCAACTTGAGAATCTTATAAAATACTTATTTTATGAAATGGTGAATTTTTATAGATTCCAATGAAATCCAATGCAATGTATAAAAAAAAATTCCACTTAAACTGGTTTAAGGTATGTATTGTGATATTCTTATTATTATACTTTAACTTACGCACACTTATAAATTATATAATCTTGTTTTTTGTAATTTGCTTCCATTTTGATTCTAGTCATTCATTCATGGATCATTTTACCGAAATGTTTAGGTTGGTAAAGCTTGATCTGGAAATAATTTTGTTTTAAAAGGGCAAAATGTTTTATAAGGCCTTAAAGCACTCATTCTCTAAAAACCATATAAATTTTTTATAAAGCCTATGTAAAGGTTAAACATTAATTTCAAGTTTTATTTATGGTAAAAGCAATGTTTTTATGCAAAATTAAAAATCATTCTTCTATTATTAGTTTTTAAAACATTGTTAGTTTTGTGGTTTTTGTTGTTCTAACTGTACTGTATTAATTATAAGTTGAGAATGAACCATTTCAAATTTCCATTTCAAGTTAAAATTAGGAATAATTCTTCTCCAATTATAAAATTGAAATGTAAACAGTAATAGCTTTGGTTTTGAATTTGAATTAAAAAGGTACAGTCTATAATCTGTTTTATTGTATAAATTTTGCTAAACTAGCAATTCTACGTCACACGCACCAGCAATATAGTGACATATGTTTAATAAAAAAATTCAACGAAGATACGTTTTTAATTTGCACAAATCCAAAATGAATTTTGAAAAACGAAGTAATAAAAAAGGTATTAAATTGAACACAATACGAAATGTGTTACACGAGTATATTGTTGGTGGCCTACACAAGTAAGCAGAACACTTCGTGAGAAAGTGATTTCTAAACAATATACCGTTTTCTTTAAATGGAAATAAGACTGTAGATACAACTTGCACCGAAAAATTTGCCTAAAACAAATGGACGCTATATAAAGCAGATTAGTATTAGTGTCTTTGTATAGGTTAACTGTGGACTTTACGCTTGTTTACAAATGAAATATTAACCGAAGTATGTCAACATATTAATTAAATACTATTATTATGTTTGGCTGAAACAGAAACCACTAAAATTATTACGATTATCAATCTTCCACACTATAATGTTTCAACAAGAAATATAATTAATTAACAGACATAAAATTAATTAATTATGAAGTCTATACATTAATGAAATTCTCAATAACGAAAAATAGTTATTAATAGTACTAATATTAGTACTTGCGTAATCATAATATAAGGATTGTGGTAATATAGATTTCTTGTTATCGTTAATATAATCTTAGTTCTTAAAATAATTTCTGTTGCGTTGTTTCAGGTATGTACAACTCTTAACCTTTGCTGCTGCGACCTTGGTAAGACAAAACTCTTATTTAAGTATACTTTTTTTAATTTAAAATTATTTACCAGCATGCATAATACAAATTATAATTTACGAAATTTGGAACTTGTCAATACCATATTCCAAAACAACAGGTAATTACATTGCAACCACTTGTAATAAGAATACGGTGGCCTAATCAAAAGTTAAATTAACCTACATAATTTTATTTGATTAAAGGTATGAATTTCAGCTCCAAACATTAAATACTTAGTTTAACAATGATCTAGGGTGTACTTAAAATCCTACTTTCAATGCACAATCTACGAATTAAATATTTCATTTTAAGCAGATTTAACTGTTTATATGGACACATAAACACAAAGTACATTTCATTTTTTACCAAAATACAGCAAACCTTTGTTGTAGTATATTTCATAACTGGGAGTGACATGCATTCTGTGGAAATATCTCATGTATGATATTACAAACTCAAATCAGACCTATTTAAGTATTTATTTATATTTGAATAAGTATATACTTATAAATGTGGAAAATACTAGCATTGGTATATGATATATTTCAAAAGAAGATATGCGTCTTCGCAATTTCTGTAACACGTGGCAATTATAAATATCTGGTGTGAAACAACACATGAGCTTCCAAACTACAAAGTGGACATTAAAAGAAATGAAATAATAATTTTTTTAGGAAATTGTGCATTCCCTTTTTAGTCATAACGAAACTAACATTATCATATGTCAAACGGGCGTTTAAAACTACATGTCTGAAACAAGTTATGCTAACGTAAAAAAAATCCAAAACTGCACGTTTTTGTAAAATACCGTTAATACAATTTAACCATTTTTAATCCTATTTAATAAACCTTTAGGCTAAGTTTGGTTTATATTAAGAAACGTTACAAAGAAAAGTTATATAAAATTAAATTATTCACACCTGAACACCTAAATTCTACTTTAGGAATTTTATTGCTACGTGTCGTATCAAATAATTGCGTAGAACTTAATTAATCGATATGAAATTGTCTATATGATGTTATAATTATATCTTTCCGTTTTCAGAAGTATTTAATAAAAACCAAAAAGTGCTCTTAATAATCCCCCGCCTGCTCGCCGCTGAATTTCTCTCAAAATCTAATCAGTTCCAGGAGAAATGAAAACAAGCTCAAATAAAAAATTTAAAGTAGGTACGTTTTGTCTTTCTGGCGTTATCGTAGATAGTGGCATACATCCACACACTGATCCAAACACACGTACGCACACGCACACGCACACGCACACGCACACGCACACGCACAGCGCACGCACGCACGCACACGCACACGACACGCACACAGCACACACGCACACACAGCACACACACACACACACACACATACACACACACACACACACACACACACACACACACACACACACACACACACACACACACACACACACACACACACACACACACACACACACACACACACACACACACACACACACACACACACACACACACACACACACACACACACACACACACACACACACACACACACACACACACACACACACACACACACACACACACACACACACACACACAACACACACACACACACACACACACACACACACACACACACACACACACACAACACATACACATACACACACATCACACACACATACACATACACATCACATACACATACACATCACACATACACACACATCACACACACAACACACACACACACACATACACACACACACACACACACACACACACAACACATCACATCACATACACACACACATACACATACACAACACAACACACACAACACACACACATCACACACACACACACACACAACACATACACATACACATACACACACATACACATACACACTACACATACACATACACACACACACATACACACACTACACATACACATACACATACACATACAGACAATTAACCCCCCTAACACTGTTACGTGTTTATCGTGAATAACGTGCATTTTCGATAACTTCCGCTACTTTTTCTAATGAATGAACTAATTAGTTACATCTAAATAAATATTTCCGTATTCGTTGGTGGAATGTTTTAATTTCGTACCTAAAAATTATTTTCGCACCTCTACAGTTAAACTAATTTATTTAACGTACACATCTTTTTATTCCTTTATAGATATAAATTTGGTATTTAAACAAGTTGCGCCATCTCGAATATTTAGAGTCATTTAATAAAGTTTGAAAAGGAATCTTGTTTTTAAAAGACAACAATGGGATATCTGTAAAATTTATTTATCAAAATTTGGTTTTAACATTCTTATCTAGTTTGAATAGTTTTGACAGGTTTGCAATATTGCTTTTGTTAGGGCGTTGTTCCTGATCTTTCATTTACTTAAGACGCCATTTTCCGATGGGGAGATTGATCTTCAAGAAAATTTTTCCTTCCGTTTATAAGATGTTTAAGCATCGTTTCTTTGGAAAATTTTTCATATAAGGTAATGGTTTTGGTATAAAACCTTACTGACGCTTTACAAGCGGATCTTATTGAAATTGTCAATCTTCATATCCTCGGGTAAATTTAACACATGTTCGACAACTTTTAGTAAATCGATTCTTTCATTTAGGCACTTTCGCACGATTAATTAAATTTATAACATAGGTCTGTTGAAACGAAATCATCGCTATCGGCTCTAAACATCTAAAAAGAGGTATGCTTGTATAAGGTAATTAGTAACGTACTTACTTGTATCACTTTCAGCGCCTTGATACAGGCGAAATAAACAGCTATTCTTTATTTATATACATAACTAGCAAATTGGAATCCACTACCGATCACCTCCGTACCTATTCCTACTGGAATGCTGGCTCTTAGCTACTGATTAGCTGTCTTGGTTCCACAAAGTAACTACCACCTTCGAAACACGAAGGGCATTTACAGTTTGGTAATTCTTCATCAAAGGTCAGAATTCTTTATTATTCAATATACACAGGATTTGTGTAATGAACAGTGTATTGCTAAAATCAGTACAACAGAGTTAAGTTACATTCGGTGTTTAACCTTATGTACTTACGTGTAACAAAAATTTATCATTTATAATAACATGCTTTTACTGGAGGCTAAAGTGGTTGAATAATTTAGAGTTTGATTTGTTCAATTTGTAATTTCTTTCTGCATACAAAAAGAAGAAAAAAACCACACCTATTATTCACTGAGACGTTGACCTACTTAGTTCACTACCTTCACACGATAGTTGCGCGTTGAAGCTCCTATTTTTAAAATATATTATATACAGGGTGGAACAGATATCGAGGTCGTATGAATTGCAGTCATTGTTTGAAACTGTATAGATATTTATATTCAAATTTAGAATTTCTGTAACTTTTCTGTACTTTGTCTTTCATTAATATTAATTAATTGTCATTACGGATAATTTTGTTCAGAGCAGGTTTTGCTGTAATAAAAATTTCTGTACTATTGAATGTCTTGCTGCAATTCTATGCCTTGCACTGAACAGACTATCCCGATATTTCTATTTAATACCATTTCTTAAGGGTTTT
The DNA here is from genome assembly GCA_036346205.1 of Vesta saturnalis. Classification (NCBI taxonomy): domain Eukaryota; kingdom Metazoa; phylum Arthropoda; class Insecta; order Coleoptera; family Lampyridae; genus Vesta; species Vesta saturnalis. The sequence goes on from JARFJB010002221.1 coordinate 911,259, forward strand.
AATAAAATTCAAGTAACCGAAATCAAAATCATTGGGGATTTCAATTCTATTTTGTGAAACGTAGGCAAGCCGTTTCAAAAATTAAGCACTACTATTTTCATTGTGGATCTATTTTAGATCGCACTTTATGGGTTACTTTCGCCCTTTCGGCTGCGATTTGTAAGTACTTACAACCGTCGGGAGCGGCACAATTAACGAAATGTTTCTTTTACGTTTAGGGTTCGATTAACGAACTAAATAGATTTAGTTTTTTTTTCTTTGTGGGCATCTGCGACGGCTCACCACTTGCCATCGTCAGGGCTGAATTATAATTATTTTGTTAGTTAAGATTGTTATGAACACTTTTGGGGAAAACTAGCATAGTATCATTATTGTTTACGTTCGATATTTATTCAACAAGTATTAATGTGAGTTTTAAATTAAATTAAATAAACGGTTACTGTTTGGTTGTCCGGGTAAAAGTTTGTCTCTCTTTTAAATTGTTTCCTTTTTTTTTTGGACCACTACCTGTTTCAGGTTTTCAGGGCCTGCCCCTACTCTACTCCTCTTTTTCCTTTTTCTTTCCTTTTCTCCCCTTTCCTGACTAAAACCTGTGGCGCCTATCCTTTAGTGGCTATCTAACCAAGTCAACAACCTTGTAGCAACCCTCCAAAACCCCACGCATCCAAGTGCTCTGCGGTCAAACGACCGTACGCAAGAGTTTAGTCGAGTGCACTTTCAAAAAAATGTTTACATGCTGGTTAGACATGTAGCAACACGCACACGTAGGCGCAGGTGCAGGCGCACACGCACGCACGCACGCACACATACACACACACACACACACACACACACACACACACACACACACACAGACACACACACAGACACACACAAACACACACATATACACATACACGACGGATCTTAACGGGAGTGGTCTAATTGGATAGTTGATTTTCTTTGGTTTAAACGGATTTGATGTAGTTCTTTTTTGCGTAATAACATAACTGCGATGTCTCAGGCAAAAGGTAATGGAGAACTTATTTTGGTACCCTATTCCCTTCCGAGATTGACGATATGATACAATAGGGGTTTATTATTCTCATTCATGACTTTTAAAATTGCACGACCGTCACAATATATGGGTCAGTTTATATATTCAAATAAACTTATGTAGCTTAATTTATTGCGCATCAATCGTCAGTAGTTTCCGTAAACTTCTCAGTATTCCTAAGTATGAACTAAATGGCGCGTTACTTCTTGCACGTCTAGTAAGCAAAGTTGTAACTTCATTCGATTTCAAATTAGATGGAGTTCTATGAGACTGATTCGACGATCGTACTACTTAAAACCTTTTTTGCAAATCGCATTCTCGAAAGACAATCCAGCAGACCTCGTGCCGCGGTGCGTAAATCGCAACAGTATAAAAGCTTCAGTCTAAAATTACATTTGGACAAGGTAATAGCACATGCGAACAAAATTCACGAAAAACTAATTTTTTAATACAGGTAAAGGGAATATTATATTCTATTCCTACTAGTACACTTTCTTCTAACTAAACTGATCTCGAACTTATTACTTCAACACATTTTCGGAATGGGCGACGATTAAAAAATATTTCAGAAGTTTAAATTTGGTTGATATAGAAGGAATATTCAACAAAGATAAAATTACATGCTTTGGTGTAATACACCGCCATAGAAATTACTGTTGAAGGTGTGAATGAATTGCGCCCACGATCAGGTAATACAGTACGAATTGTGTCCATTAAAACTATTAGTGAAAGTTGAATCATACATTATTAAAATACTTATCTTTTGAGTATTAAATCGTGTAGTTTTTAGTTATCTTTTATATAAATTTAAACGTCATGATAATAAATACAGTTATCGTCTTCAGTAAATGATAATATCTTTAAAAATGGTTTGACTTGTTTAAATACATTTATGAAATATGAAAACGCAAACTTATGCCCGTTATTCATATTATTAATTTTATTGATAACAGGATTATATTTGCTTTTTCATATTTTATAAATTTATTTTAACATGGTATAATCAGTTAGTGAACAATTTCGTTTAATTGGAATTTACATACTCAATTTCTTCCCTAATAAAGGGAATTTTATGCATTAAAAGAAGATCTGCACCGAAGTGAAACCTTTCTGATTGATATAATTAGTGACTACCGTTTTAGGCGAATTTCCTTATTGGAATCGCGGAGTATTTAATTTCGACCATTGTTCTGTTGAACCTATTTAAACTTTTAGCTTATTGGTATTTTTCATGCTGGTTATGGAAGCCTAGAATGAACATTAATCCACATTTGTTTTGAACAATTGGGAGATGTCATTTATATGTTACACTTTTCACTGTAAAAAGATTAATGAAAATTTGAGGGATGAATCGTCCTGGGTGTGAATGGGTATGGGTATTAATGTTACTGGGTATCAATCGTCCTTGCTATGAATCGTTTTGGCTATGAGCCGCCCTGGGTATGAATTGGACTAGGTATGCATAGGCCTGAGCATGAATGGCCTTTGGTATGGATGGTGCTGGGTGTAATCATCTTGAGCATGTATCGTCCAGGGTATGAATCGTCCTACGTATGAACGATACTGGGTATGAATCATCCTGGGTATGAATTGCCCGGGTGTATAACATCCGGGAATTTGTATGATTGTGTTTAATTAATTTATACGAGCACATTTTTAACTTGCAAAGTACCGATCTTGATAAAATTATTCGGGACCATTAATTCAACCGCTATTTTTATTTATAAAGTAGTAATATCTTTATGCCAACCTCTTCGTCTTGAGATAAGGAATAGCCTAGCATGTTTAAATATCAAAATATCAATAATTAGTTTTATTTTTAATTAAAACCAAAATGACCCTTTGATCTACAAGTGAGCTATTGCATTTCCCAGCCACCTCGCTGCCGATTATATACTGAGGTTATATATACATGGCTTATCGCGTTCCATATCATTTTTATTTGAAAACGTATTGGAACATGTTGTGCAATACGAGGTATAGTAGCATTTCAATTGCCCAATTCGCTATATTTTCACATATTAATTTAGAAAAGTAATTTAAATTAAAGTGAATTGTGTGAGTTTATTGCTACCGAAGAGCCGCCCGTCCAGTATCATAAGAGTACAACACTGCTTAACTCGAAATAACTATCATTTTAGAATCATTTTCAACCGCATACTGCAGTATTAAGCCCTAAAGTTGGTCCTCTGGAAGTGTAGTGGTGCAGTATTGTTGTAGCCCCATCCTTACTACCAGGATATAAAAAAGCTCTTTAACAAATAACTAAATCAATTACCATTGAACGTGTTTGTCCGTAAGTGAAGTACTACCTTCAGATGTGTTTAATGTGTCGGTGAGAATTAATGGCAGGCGTCACTTGTAATCAACTATTACCTTCATAATTTACCTAGGTAAATACATAATAGATAGGCAGACCCACCAGATAATTTTTTAAATAATGCAAATTCACAGTCCTTAAAAGTAATTCCTATAATCAATTCCGACAAAAGAACTATAAATAGACTATTAAAGTTAGAATAAAGTTCGAGTTGAACGTTGTTTTATTACACTCTTCATCTTGTGCCAATATCAAAATTTGCGCTTTCCAGCCCCACATGTAAACGACATAATTCTACACAATTCTACACTACACTGGAAGCCTAAATACAAGGTATCGGGATAATAATTTGTGGGTATTTAACAAATGCAAAATGAGTCACCATACAGAGATGGGAACAGAGCAGTATGCTGCAGGTAACGAATACGCTTAGGTACGAATATTTTGCACTAAATTATTACCTACTTACCTATAAATTTTGTCTAAATTAAGCACCTAATTACTGTAATCCTATATTTATTTTTCTACTTCTAGTTAACGCTTTTGAATGCTTGTATTATGGATTAAAAAATGTACATAGAAAACGTATAGCGATCCATCAACAAATATGTCTTGGTATTGCTTCTGAATCAGAAAATGTTCAGTAATACAATAAGCAGAAATACAGTATATATTTTCTTTTCTAAAAAATTCGGGCAACCAGATCTTATACAAGTATCTATATACAAATTAAATTAAGGAAATATTAATAAAATCAAAATTGTGGTGCTTATAAATGGATGTCAGTTCGGTAGTAAAAATTTGAACGTTTAATTAAATATTGCAGCAGTATTAACGTTGATGTGACAAATCAAGTGACAACATGTAATAATGGCTACAAACAAACGATTGAAAGTAGGTAAGATTGGAGACTTTTGGAACACACCACATTTCCAAGGTCCCACATTTCCAAGGTTACCATAATCTCAAGGTCCCACCCGCCCAAGGTTACGCAATAAGCAGGTCATGTTTACATAGAACTATCCCAAGGTCTCACATTTCTAAGAATACCACACTGTAAGGTGTAAAAAACACGAAGGTCACTAACTCTCAACACACTCACAAGGCTATTTGCGCACTCTACCTACTCAGATAGACAACTCGCTTTTTCAAGGCTTGCTCATGTAATTTTTTACACTTCTCTGATACCACACTTAGAACCAAATTAAAAAAAGATAATGATATGCTGATATATTTATTTGTTATATGTACAAATGTAATCAGTGTATTTTTCAGATATATGATTTTCTGTGGGAATAAAACATTTTGATTTAGTACAGGTGCAAAAGGTCATTTCCACTTCTGTATCATAACACCTACAAGGACGTGGTGCAGGTAATTGAGCGCACGTACAGTGTCGTCTCCATCGGAGATACTCCTGTAGCGGAGTGTGAGATAACCGCCATTGGTTTATTCGAACTCCACACATGAAGCATTCAACCGTATCGTCTGAAGATGCTCCTCTAGAGGACTAGCAGATGTTCATCAGGGGTACATGCTGGTACACCATCACAGTATGATTAATACATTTGAGCATATACACCGTGTGGTGTGTATCTGTCTGTCTGTCCGTCTCTCTGTCTGTATGTCTGTCTGTCTGTATGTCTGTCTGTCCATTTGTCTATCTGTATAGTAGTCGCCGCGCTCAGTCAGTTAGTGTCGGTCTGTATGGTCTGGGGTCGCACTATTGGGGTCGACGTTTTTCTGGAAATATATCATAAGTAGAAGGAGAGCTCTATCAGTTATACTTAATATGCCTGTCTCGATCACTTGTTAAGACCACTTGTCGAAGAGCTACATTACGAACTCGGAGTTCGTAAAGTCCACCAATCTCTTCGACAGTTTCCAGTATCATCTCCAGATGTACGATGGCGTGATCATACCCACTTAGAATAGCTAGGCTTATAACACTATGCCAGTCAAGGTATAGTGTTACAAGCCTAGTGTGTACCTGGTCGAGCTGCTCTTCTAGAGAGCTCTCCGTAATCACGACATCATAATTCCGGATGAATGGTACTATGGTTGTCAGCTGTAATTAAAGAAAGAATTATAAATGTAAATAAAGTAATATTTGACAATACATACCGTGAACGTGAGACGGTTCCATGTGATGATGCGATGGGCATAGAATAGCCAGTACCACCCGGCAATAATTAGAAATGCAGAATTGCGTTGAGTGGTACTGTCTCCTGACGCCATCGCACTCAAGGTTGTATAGGGGTGGAAGCATAGTGCGACCAATGGTCACAGGGATATGTGTAGCCCAAAACCAGTCATCGTCAAGTTCTTCGTCGTCATTGTCTTGCATGTCGTCAATGTTTCCGTTATTTCCGTGATCCTGGACCTGCGGAGCGACGTCTGGAGCACTGCCATTGTCATTGTTCTCATCCTGTATGCTGTTACGTGACTGTTCCTGTGCACTCAGTTGTTGTACTACGTCTGACAGTTCGTGAGCGCTACGTTCCAGTTGTTGCATGTTGTTAGTGAGAGTGTTCATAAATTTCTCCTCATCGCTACTCTTCAACGATGATTTCGTTACAAAAGTCAGTATGTGTTTCGCGAAGTAGTCGCTGTTGTCGTAATGCGTCATTGTCATAGTCGTCAGAATCATAGCTGTAGACAGGGTCCATGTCTATATCGGAGTCGTAGTCACCAGTGTTGAGGTAATCGTTCCGGCACAGGAAGAACATACTCCCTCAATACTGGATGATATGCTGACGAAGTCATTACTGTCATCGTTATGTTCGTGTATGTCAATAGGTAGTGATGTGTCCAAGTCACTTATAGTAATGATTTCGGCATTGGTCATGTCAATTAGTACTGTATCCGCATCAGGATTGTAATCTTGTAGAGAGTCCAGGACTACGGTCGTCAGTTCATAAATTTCGTCGTCGCTGGATTGGGCGTCCACGATAATAGGAGAGGATGCAGAGAGTGGGATATATAGAACCTCAGGGAAGAGGAAGAGGAATCTTGAGGTGTGGGCGCTGAAGGGAGGTCAACGTGAATTGGATAGGAAACCTAAGGAGTAGGAGTTGGCGGGACATCGGGGAGAGGAGTTGAGGACGCTTGCGGGACAAATTTGAATGAATAGAGAAGTTCCCCCAGGCGATGGAGAACGGGGGTAACAGAAACCTGTAAAAAAAGATATAAAACGTTAGAAATGTACCAACCATGAAAAAAATTAAGAACATAAAGTTTGGTAGTTTTTACCTGGAAGATGATGGGGAACTTGCTCTTGAAGTAATTGTATGTTCGATGTGTCAACTATAGAACCAGTTGTACGAATAATTTGTACTGTTTTCGTTTTGCTAAATATTGGTGTTTCTCCCACTAAAAACAACGTTTTGATGCATTTTTAGAGGACATTTTTCAAGGTCAAAATCTTTAAGGGACTAAAATGTGCAAACGTTATTTTTGTTGGCTTTCATCTTTTTTATGTTAATAATAGTAATCACTTTTAGATGCTGTAAACCCAAGTGTAGCCGTCACCGTAGTGGAGAATACTACGTCAATCGTGAACAGAGGTAAGAAAGCGCTTTCATGTATTACTACCACAGATGAATAATTTAAATTCTTTTGCTTTAACTAGGTCACGAGCATGCGTGACTTATGATCGTTCCGTAGCGGTAGGTGGACGAGTTAATATCATAAGCCACATTGTGATTCTACCGCGGGATGACACTTCCATCCTGAGGAGGTTGCTGGGAGAACAGCCTCATACGGATCACGCACAGGATGTGATTGGAGCTGCTCCAGGATGGAGGTGCTGCCGGTGACCGGGTGACAGCGATCAGTATTTCGACCAGGATGATTGTGAAGTAGCGTTGCGGTTTTTGGATACACCACCTCCAGCAAAGAGATTTGGTTATGGTATTACCACGTACGTATGAGCAGGCAGGCGTGGACGAAATACTGCTCACCCTACAACCTGTTACGTTAGCCGTATGAGAGGATTCAGTCACCCGTGAGTGAAGATCAGGTAGTATTGCATCGTGTCTTAGCCGTCACTGCATTGAAGTTTGGGGATGAATGGTCTCCACTTGCGGAAGAGCCTTCATCGTCAAGCTCTGTGGTGCTGGGGAAAGAGGAATCTCCGATTACTCAGACACCTGCATGCGTTGTAGATGAACAATCGTCTACATCTGCAACATATGCAGAGCGGAGAATAGTAGGAAATCCATTTGGAGGTTTGTTGAGCCCTGCTACAACCGTATAATTTATGGAGGAGTGGTCGTACAGTAGTTGTACGGTAGGAGGAGAGGTCGGGGGACCCATTTCTGATAGTATCCTGAGCATAGTTCGCTGAAGAGTGGAGTCCTATGAACTCTTCGATACAAGTGGAGCGAATGGATGATTCAACAGAGACTATCCCCAGTCCTGCGTGTGCTGCTGATTTTATAGATAACGAATGGTCGCTAAATGACTTATCAGTATCTAGGAGTCCTGCAATACCCATACAGTACTTACCTGCGCAATCACCGGTGAGGGATATAGTGGAAAATGCAGTATCTTCTCCCCATAGTGTATTGAGCCCTACATGTGCTGCGCAGTTTCTAGAAAACAGGTGGAGGTAATACCTTGCTTCCATCCCAAAGCACATGGCAGGGTGAGATACAATGCTGGGTAGAATATGTGTGCTCAGCAACACTTTGTCCAGACTATCATTGTTATTGTTTCCGTACTCGTACACTACTCTGCCCCTCAATCTGATGTATCCATCATACATATTATCCTATTCTAGGCGATATGTTACGTTGCCTCCTCGTTCACATCACTGGATATAACTTCTTTTCTTAAGATGATAGTAATGCTACAAACTAATAAAGAGCAATCAAGAGTCAAAAAAAGGAATGATGACAAACACGTAACTCTACCCGTTCACTTATACATTGTTTATACATTCTCTCTGTTACAGATTGCAATAAAACGTGTCAATGTGAATGTCTGAAGAAATTTTCAAGAAAATACTCTCTACTGCGACATCAAAAAACTGCGTGTTGGATAAGTATTCCAACTACACCACCTTCAGAGATACCGCAGGCTGTACCGCAAAATCTTACCGCACTTAGGAATGTGGTCCAACCAAGTACTTCCGATGCGAACAGAATGGAACGGAATCGTTAGTCAGACCAAAGCAGCGAACCAGTAGCAAAAGTGTTGAAGTTGTGCACTGAACTGATTGTTCGATTGATGTTCCTCGAGATGCTTATCAAGGACACATTAGAAGCAATAGGCACAAATCAAATGTATGTCTACTCGTTGAGACTGGGGTTGAAGTGATTCGCAATACTTTTATACAACGCATTGTTTCGTATACACTATCACCATGCAATACCCATACGTATGTACAGACGTTTATGGGTGACGTTAAAGTGAATGTTTTGAAACTAATACAAATTCGGTTGCAGAAACACTTCTCGTTGAAATGTAATGTTGACTTGTTTGGGTTGTACTTTCCGAACAGTAGACAAAGTACCGAATTAAAGTCCTTTCAAACGAAATATGATATATTGAGTGTCGGTATGGCGTTGGAAGAGTATTTTCAAAGAGTAGTGGAAATCTTGGATGCTAAGTAATCAGAATCAGAATTATTGATATATGTTGTTTCGTAGGGTGGTCGCTGGTGAATTTCGTATGTTTTGAGGTAAACATGTTGAAATTTTCTCACACTAGGGGTTCATCCTATATGAAATTTCGCATAAACATGCCATAGTGAATGTGAAGAATATTGATAATTGCTGCTTTGCGTGGGCTATTGTATCAGCATTAGTGACACCTACGGGGTTACCACAACGGACGACTTCTTACCCTGATTTCAGGACGTTATTCAACTGAAACGGTGTAGAATTTTCTGTTAAGCTGACTAACATCTCAACGTTGGAGTCCAACAATAATATCTCCATCAATGTTCATTGACTGGAGGATACGTATCGTGATAGTCATCGTATTCCTGAGGTCGTGGGTCCTGTCTACTATATAAGAGCTAAACAACCTATTCATGTCAATTTGTTGCTATTAGTCAGTAACCAAACGGATAATTAGCATTATGTATGGATAAAAAAATGTTCTCGTTTACTTAGCAACCAAACAAGTCAACGTAATGGAACAAAATATTTTTATGATTCATGTATTCATTACTTTAGAATGCAGGAGCAATTAACTCGACACGTGTCTCATGACTGTAATTTCTTATACACTAAATTACATAGCGCAATGCAAAGAAAAGACAGAATCGGGGAGGTCTATGCGAAAAATATACTTGCATTTCAAAACTATCAAAAACAGATGTTTATACCGTTCGTAATATATGCATATTTTGAAGCGCTATTAGTACCGGTAAATACGGCTGAACCCGATCCCGAACAACCGTTCACGATAAAAACGTGTGAACATGAACCATCCCCATTCAGTTATTATATTAAGCGCGGTGTAAACGATGCTTGGTCCAAATTAGAACTTTATGGGGGTAATTCTGCGGAAGAATTTATAACACGACTCGAGAGTGATGTGAAACGGATATATGAGCATTTGAAAACTGTTGTTCCAATGTCACCACTAACTGATGAACAACTGGTGATACATGAGCTATGTCGTAATTGTTATATATGCGATAAGCTTTTTACGGATGATCTTACAAATTCCAAAGTACGAGATCACTGACATGTCACTGATAAATATCGTGGTGTGGCACATTCGAGTTACAATTTAAGCTATCAATTACCTACATTTATCTCAGTTCTTTTCCATAATCTCAGTGGTTATGATGTCCACCTGTTCATCAAACAGTTAGCCAGTAAAACTGAAGAAATTACCGTACTCCCTGTTAATACTGAGAAATATATAACGTTCGGTAAGCATATTTATGTAGACGAATTCATTAACGGTCGCGGCTATAGGGAAAAGAAGTACATAAATTTTCAATTCGTCGATAGTTGTAAGTTCACGGCGGCACCCTTAGATACTCTATCTCATAATTTATCAGATGATCAATGTAGAGAGGTAAGGAAATATTTTGTTGATGATAATGACATTAACTTAGTTAGAAAGAAAGGTACTTTCCCCTACGCGTACGTGGAGAATTTTAATAAATTAGACGATGTCACAGTACCTTACTATGGCAAATTCTACGATAAAATGCGTGATGAAAATATATCCGATGAAGAATACTGTCGCGTCCTACTGGCGTGGGATCACTTTAAGTGTAATTCACTCGGGGATTATGCTGACATATACTGAAAATCAGACGTGTTGCTGTTGGCTGACGTGTTCGAAAACTTTAGACGGCTATGTATAGACATGTATGGATTAGAACCAGCGCAGTATGTCACAATACCTGGATTGGCGTGGGATGCCATGTTGAAATGTACTAAAGTAGAGTTAGAATTATTCACTGACCACTTTTTTAAGAAAGGTATTCGTGGTGGAGTGAGTACTTGTGTTAAGCGAAGAAGTATTGCTAACAACGAGTTTGTCCCAAATTATCATCCTAATCGTCCAAAAGTCTTTTTACAGTATTTAGATGCCACGAATTTATACGGATGGAGTATGCGGCAACACCTACCTCATAATGAGTTTATCGGGTTAACTAAAGAGAAAATTCAAAACTTTGATGTACTGAAGATTAATGATGATGCTGATATTGGGTATGTGCTAGAGGTATATATATATATATATATATATATATATATATATATATATATATATATATATATATACTATCCGCACTACCTGCATGATGAACACAATGATTATCCTTTTTGTCCTGAAAGGATCTGCGCACCACATTCCAAGGAGGAAAAATTAATTCCTAATTTATGTGATAAGACCAACTATGTTCTACATTACCGATATTTAAAGCAATGTATACAGCATGGGTTAATTGTTACTCATATTCATAGAGTTTTATGGTTTCCTCAAAGTCCTTAGCTAGTACCATACATAGACCTTAATACAACTCTTCAAAATCAAGCCAAGAACAAATTCGAAAAGGATTTCTTTAAATACATGAATAATTGTGTATTTGGTAAAACAATGGAGAATGTCGACAAAAGAAGAGTAATAAAGTTATTAACACATTGGGAAAATAACGGACGTCGCTTGGGTCTAGCACGGTACCTCGCAAAACCGAAATTTAAGAATTTTATTCAATTTATTGATAAATTATTTGCAGTGGAATTGTCCAAGCAGGTCGTTAATTATGACAAACCCGTATATGTTGGATTTAGTATTTTAGATCTTTCCGAAATTATAATGCATCGATTTTTTTACGATATCTTGCGCAGTCATTACGGTAATAATGTAACGTTGCTCTATACAGACACGGATTCCTTAATTGTCGAAATAACAACTGATGAGGTATATGCCCATATGCGTAATAATGTTGATGAATATGACATATCCAACTATCAAAACGGTTTGCATGGTATTGGAACGAATACATCCGTCGTCGGAAGAATGAAAGATGTGTATACCGGGAAAGCTATTCAATATTTTTATGGAGCAGAATCAAAATCATATTGCCTAAAGCTTACTGATGATCAAGTAGTTAAGAAAGCGAATGGTGTTAAGAAAATCGTTATTCAAAAAGTGCTGACGGAGGTAGACTACAAATTTGTTGCGGAGGCGTGTGATAAAACAGTAATGTGTAAAATGTTCGTATTTAGATCAACTTTGCATGATATATACACTGAGATGTTAATCAAAACCGCCTTTAGGTCCCAGGATGACAAACGGTATCGATTGCGTGGCACGTGTACAACATTGGCGTGGGGGCATTGGGGAGTTCCGGAATTGGAGAACGTCTATTATTTGAGTGGTCTAGTAGAGGTTGCTAGGCAAATGAATTTGTTTGGGTACTGATGCTTGTTAGTTTTAGGAGTGTGTATATTATCTCCATAATGAAGCTATGAACATGTATAACCATACATGTTAATATGTATAATATCGATACACCATTCCAGGTCGGCTACTTAATGTAGTAACTTTTTGTGGAATACACTATTATTATGACATAATTCATTATCGAGAGAATATAATATATATATATATATATATATATATATATATATATATATATATATATATAGAATATACTCGTATTGTGTGATATATAGAAGAAATAAACAAAAAAGATATATTTACAATTTTTATTTCAAAAAAGTGAATAAGCTTTAATGCATTACATAAGTATAGTACAGATGGTATACATTAGACAGAGCGCAGTGACGTAATCATTTACAATGATAAGAACAAACTGGTTGCAAAGCAGGAAGAGTAGGATGTTCCTCAAGTTCTATAACGGGTTGTGTAACAAATTGTCTGATGTAATCCGCTTTCTCTCTACCCTTGAGGTAGACAGTATCTGTAGGTTGAATCAAGCGACTGAGAATTCTGCGAAATTGGTGTGGTGGTGTATTCTTCTCTTCCCATTTTATACAGTGTTGATTATGAATTAAACAAGTAGCTTGACGGCGACTCTCCGCATCTAACGTATGTCATGGATACGGTGATTTAAACATGTAGTGGGCCACTTGTGTTCCATTAAAAAGTGCGAGTTCTTTCGGTATAAAAACTTTTGAAAGTTTAAAGCCTTGTACGTCGACTATGACGGGCATCGTATTACAGCTGTCTTACTGCTTTGGTTAACGCGTTATACGTAACTAAGCGATCGTGGTGTATAACACAGTATTGGTCGGTTTCTGTGAAAACGCTTCCTACGTTGTGATTTGCTTCCCATTCCCATTGCTCTTTTTCCTTTCATTATACCGGCTATGGTTAATGCAGCTGCTCTTTCTCCAAAGGTAGCGTTTGAGGAACGAAATCTATTCCAAGCTTTTTGTTGCTAAGCCTTATCAGCTATGTGGCGATGTCTTAGATCGTTTATATACAATATCGTATTCTTTACACGCTTCATCAAGTTCGTTAATTCCTCTGTCACCGCGAGCTAATTATTCTCGTAAACGGGTACCCATTACATTACATTAGTATCTTACTGGGTTCTACGGTGAGAAGATGTGCGACGTAACAACAACATTTTATTATCCTCAGTGTTACAATTGTTTCGACAAACGTTTACTTACGTATCAAACATGGTCTGGAGTTTACTCACCTACGTCGCTAGCAGCAGCAGGATTCAATTCTATATCTTTAGACGATACGGTTGAATGCCTCATGTGTGGAGTTCGAATAAACCAATGGCGGTCATCTGGAAAGGACCTTTTGCACTTTACTAAATCAAAATGTTTTATTCCTAGAGAACATCATATATCTGAACAATACACTGATTACATTTGTGCGTACAACACATAAATATATTAGCATATCATTACCTTTTTTTAGTCTGGTTCTAAGTGTGGTATTAGAGAAGTGTAAAAAATTACACAGACACACAGACACACAGACACACAGACACACAGACACACAGACACACAGACACACAGACACACAGACACACAGACACACAGACACACAGACACACAGACACACAGACACACAGACACACAGACACACAGACAGACAGACACACAGACACACAGACACACAGACACACAGACACACAGACACACAGACACACAGACACACAGACACACAGACACACAGACACACAGACACTCAGACACAGGGGCACACAGACACTCAGACACATAGACACACAGACACACAGACACACAGACACACAGACACACAAACACACAGGCACACAGACACACAGACACACAGACACGCAGACACGCAGACACGCAGACACACAGACACTCAGACACATAGACACACAGACACACAGACACACAGACACACAAACAGACACACAGACACACAGACACACAGACACACAGACACACAGACACACTGACACTGAGACACACAGACACAGACACACAGACACACAGACACACAGACACACAGACACACAGACACACAGACACACAGACACACAGACACACACACACAGACACACAGACACACAGACACACAGACACACAGACACACAGACACACAGACACACAGACACACAGACACACAGACACACAGACACACAGACACACAGACACACAGACACACAGACACACAGACACACAGACACACAGACACACAGACACACAGACACACAGACACACAGACACACAGACACACAGACACACAGACACACAGACACACAGACACACAGACACTCAGACACAGGGGCACACAGACACTCAGACACATAGACACACAGACACACAGACACACAGACACACAAACACACAGGCACACAGACACACAGACACACAGACACGCAGACACGCAGACACGCAGACACGCAGACACGCAGACACGCAGACACGCAGACACACAGACACTCAGACACATAGACACACAGACACACAGACACACAGACACACAGACAGACACACAGACACACAGACACACAGACACACAGACACACAGACACACAGACACATAGACACACAGACACACAGACACACAGACACACAGACACACAGACACACAGACACACAGACACACAGACACGCAGACACGCAGACACGCAGACACACAGACACACAGACACACAGACACACAGACACACAGACACACAGACACACAGACACTCAGACACACAGGCACACAGACACTCAGACACATAGACACACAGACACACAGACACACAGACACACAGACACACAGACACACAGGCACACAGACACACAGACACACAGACACGCAGACACGCAGACACGCAGACACGCAGACACACAGACACTCAGACACACAGACACACAGACACACAGACACACAGACACACAGACACACAGACACACAGACACACAGACACACAGACACACAGACACATAGACACATAGACACACAGACACACAGACACACAGACACACAGACACACAGACACACAGACACACAGACACACAGACACACAGACACACATACACACAGACACACAGACACACAGACACACAGACACACAGACACACAGACACACAGACACACAGACACACAGACACACAGACACACAGACACACAGACACACAGACACACAGACACACAGACACACAGACACGCAGACATACAGACACACAGACACAGACACAAAGACACAGACACACAGACACACAAACACACAGACACACAGGACAACGCAGATACGCAGACACATATACATGGCACACGGACATGGAAAAGCACACGCTCCGACACACGCGTACGCATACGGACACGCACACGCAAAAACACACATACGCGTTGTGACACACTCATTGAAACGCAATCACACGCTCGAAACCACGCACTCAGCCCACATACGCACAACTGCACGTACACGCACACACTCACTCATCCACATATCCACACACATACAACTAAGAATACTGTGCATTAGTGTATCCCAGCCGCACAAGCTTGTTGCGAACCAAAACTCGATAATTTATCGAAAATTTGTTAATACCAATTTTATGTAACGCACACAAGGTTTATGATATGATAAATAATATTAAAACCAAAAGGTGTCCGTGATTGTGGGTGGTCATATAACGATTGCCGCACCTGGAAGTGTGTGTGTGTGTGTGTGTGCGTGTGCGTGTGCGTGTGCGTGTGCGTGTGCGTGTGCGTGTGCGTGTGCGTGTGCGTGTGCGTGTGCGTGTGCGTGTGCGTGTGCGTGTGCGTGTGCGAGTGCGTGTGCGTGTGCGTGTGCGTGTGCGTGTGCGTGTGCGTGTGCGTGTACATGTGCGTGTGCGTTTGCGTGTGTGCGTGTGTGCGTGTGTGCATGTGTGCTTGTGTGATTGTGTGCGTATAACGATTAATTTTGTAAGAAAATGTGTAGACATACTTTTTAAAGAAAATTTTATTTTACATAATTTTTCTTTATAACGTTTCTTAATCCATAGCAAAAATTAATTAAACAGTATCGAAAATGCTTAAATTGTATAAAGTAAGCAACATTCGCCCACAATGCTAACCAAACCACAAAATTTGGCGTAGACCGTAGAATTCAGCTCTTACAACGAAATTGGTGTCACCATGCATTTTATGAAACATTCTGTCCAAATTATGATTAATACTTATGAGTTGAGATTTTGGTCATCGAGACCATGCATGCTACCGCGACTCCTACGAAATTGGTTTATATAGATTTTGGGCAACAAGAATTTCAAATGCGGACCATTACCTATCGGCTACAGAATTAGGAGTAGTCAAGTTCATCTATTTTCCACGGTCCCATAGATATTAGAACATTACTGTAGATTTTCGGCCCAAGTGTGGTCCGACACTCATGGGCCATAGAATTAGGTTCTTGGTTCCCTTTGCGTCGACTCCAACGAAATTGATGTATATAAATACTCCAAAAAAATATTTATGAATATTTCTACAAATAATAAGGTTATGTCATACTTTTTATTTTAATTTTTTTTGATTTTACGAGAAACGGGCGCTTTAAAAAAACCGATTTCAATAAAACTTAAAAATGTGTACAACAAAATTATGGACGGACGAGAAATCCAATGACGAAAATAATAAATTTACGCAATAGCCTTCACAATTTCTACATGATTTTCCCAAATTACTAACAAGAAAATTGTTAATCTTGTATTAAGTCGAATATTAGTTATATTCAAAATTGGGCGAAATCATATTTTTTATTACCTAAAACAATATTTCCTAAAGCAAATTATAACATTCATTGTTACTTTTTGCATTGCAATTGAAATCTTAAATGTAAAATAGCGCACTGTGCTTTCTTAAGCCAGAATCATTTTTAATCTCGGTATTAAAACATTTAATTGGTGTAAACATTCTATCAATTACACCAAACTGTCAAAAATTGGCTAATCATTTTTATTAACCAGGCATTGAAGTAACCTTAGCTTAAACAACTTTTGTACAAGCCAATGTTTTCAGAAAAGTCCAATAGCAAGATATGTAATCAATACCCTCGACCGTAGATAATCGGATTTGTATGATAATAACTGTTGCAAATAAAATTTAACATTTTATATAATAAAAACAAATGTATGTACACTATATTGTACATAAAATTAAGGGTTTCTTAATGCACTCACACGTACTAGTGCACACACGCGAGCATGCGTACGCGCATCCAATTCAAAATGGTTTAGATAGTTTTCAAAATGCTGAAAACGTGTAAATCCGTTGAAAACTCGACATCGATTTTTTCCCGAAAACAATTTAAAAGTTGAATGTTAAATTTTGTTTTCACAGTTCGTGTGTTCCTGCATTGTATAGCTAAACTCAAACTGTCAAACTATCAAATTCGTAAAAACTTTTCTGGGAATACACGCAATTGAACACTAGCAAATGACGAAGCAGAGTGTGCACTCGGGTAAGTGGTTTTTGTCTACTGCGCACTCGATTTTAAGAGTTCAAGCATTTCTGTCAGTTGTAGTTAATTGATAATTTTCTCGCAGCTCTGCAGTTACACTCTAAAAAGAAATCTTGTTCTTCTAAGAAAAATAATAAGTCAATCGCTTGGTGGTAATGAATGTAAAATATACAGCAAAATAACCTTAATAATTAGCATATTATGTTGTAACATTTACGTTTTGTGCTTTCGTCAAGCAACACTGGTTTTCCATCTCAAAATAGTCCAGAAACTGATTATAGCCTAGGCTAGCAAAACGTAAAATTTTTTAGTGACACCACTGCTTGGACATTTATTGACAGCTGTCATACATATTAGATGCGTTTGGCACCTAGATCTTCAATGCTGTGAACATTACTAAAACATGACACCTAACAAATTCTTCCAAACGTTTTAATGGATTAACAGCGTCAGCACAGAAAATGTTATGTATCAGATGTTCAGAAACTATTTTTGCGAGTATTTGCAGTTACAGGCCTCGGTTAAAGCATTGACCCGCAATTCTGGTTTTACTCGCAAAATGATCGTTTCTGGCCTCGTACCACAAATAAGTGCTTACATATAAACATATCGAAGTATGTCTGTTAGTGCAAATTTTTGTTTTACTACAGAAAAAAAAACGACTAGTATACAAATTATACTTTCTTTGAAATTCACAAATTTAAGTATTTATTAGAAAAGATAATAACAACCCGCGGTATATTACGTTATACACCATTAACGTTGCCATAATGCAATACTTAAATTGTAATAGAACGTCAACTTAGCAAATATTTATGTATGTAATTAAAGTTGAAATAAGCTTTAAGAAAATAGAAAATAAAAGATTCCAAAAGAGCTTTTATAATCTATTACATGATATATGGGAAAAGGAAATAAACTAACGAAGCAGTCTTAAGAGACTATAAAGTATGAATTATTCGCTTATAGAAAACATACAATATTAAAAAGAAAAACCTCAGAGAAGTGTAATAACAGTTCTTAAACGTTTTTAATACATTTTTCTAAATTCTTAATTTAATGTAAATATAATTACTCACTAATGAAGATAACTCATTTACGCGTTCACATTCAACAATATCACTTGCTCAAACTCATTTTTTTTGTTGGTTTACCTTAAACCACATTGCTACTCTCTTAAAATTAGAATTGTTTGTTTTACTTACGAATGGGTGTTAGTATATAATTCTTCCAAAAATAAATCGTACCTTTGCTAACGTACACCGCAATTAAGAAATTCTCTTAGTTCCATTTAGTATTTATTGTAATCGTATCATTAATCACTACTCACAAAAATTTTGTCGCACCACCAATAAGGTAGCTTAACGGGCTTAATTAATTAGGTTCTCCAGTGTCTATTTCCTAATATAATCCAGAAAGTTAGGCGTTCCTTATTTAAAAATTGGGATATTGACTTAGGCTCAGTTTACATTTGTCCTAGTCCCATAATCACAGTCCTACAAGTGTTATAGTAATAAAAGTGTGTCAAATGGTAAAATAATCAGAAAGATCTAATAAAAGGATGACCTCTTACTGTTTATTGTATATTCTGTATATTCAAATCATTTTTTCCGACAAAATAGCCGTAATGTATGGGGAAATACTGATAGTAAACAATTTAATGCTACATATCCATTGAAGTACCACCACCAAACTATTTTTTATTGCCTCTTTCTCCAACATTTGTTTCTAATATACATCTTCAAATCAAAGGTGAAAGTTCAAATATTGCCATATGATGGAAAAAACTTTTATATACGATCACATTTTAATATGATAATTATAACCAAATTTCTTTTATGTAACCGTCTTTTTATAACCAGCAGACGTCATTATGACACAGCGGACTATAATGGAACGTCAAAATTGAAAACAATAGGCATAAGCTATGAGTTTATTTAAAAATATTTACAATGCAATTATTACAATTAGTCATGTTTATGCTAGGTGGTACGGTTCCTCAGTTTCATGCATCTTATTTCCGGAAGTATCTCAGTTTTTGCGTTTAAAACTAACTAAACCAGAACGTCAAATGAATTATCAATGGGATCGGCAATCCCACCAATTTTATGTAAGTATGTAATGGACGACTTAATTCAGTTTTGCAAAGAAAAAATTTCTCTTAATCTTCCTTTCGTTAACCGTTATTATGCTGATGATTTAATTCTACCTGTTCCTGATAATAATATTGATTATTGTATATCATTTATCAGTATATATATATATATATATATGATATATATATATATATATATATATATATATATATATATATATATATATATATATATATATATATATAACAGGGTGTTCTGGAAACCGGTACAACCATGCTGGTTAAAGTTAAAATATTGGAATACATTTAGAAACTGATAAACCGGCTATATGGTAACAGTTGTAGATAATGTCTTTGTTCTCTCAGCGTTGATTGAAAATTTTAACGATTTTCAGTTTTTCTCAAATAAATGGGAAACTTGGCAACAATGGTTCTAAATCTTCATGTAATTCTGCCCAACTTTGCTGTTGTAGTCAGATTTTTGCCACCCTGTATATATATATATATATATATATATATATATATATATATATATCAGGGTGTCCCAATAGTACGTACTCGGTCGATAGCTCCTCAGTCATTAAACTTAGAAGATAAGTTTAAATACGAAAGTTGTCTATTTTTATAAGCTGTATAATCTAAAAATAGTTTGGTTTCTACAGGGTGTAATATAAAAGCTGTACAATATAGAATTTTTGATTTTTAAATAGAACACCCTATATATTATTTTATTTTTCGATTCTCCTTATAATTTTACATCTTTTTTATAAGAATTATTTACAAGCTAAATCTTATAGTTTTTGAGATATTTGCAAAGTTAACTAAAAACTGACATTTTTATGTAGTAATTTAAGTAGGAGTATCTCAGTTATTTTTAAAGATAAAAAATAATCTTTGGTATAGAATTTATTCATACATGAGCTTACTTTAATCTATTGTCAAAATTGGATTTCAATACACACGGTGATCACAAAAATTAATTCAATAACATAAATTTGAAAATGCTAATCTTCATTTTTTTAAATGGCACACTCTATATTTTTTATCGCCTTGTCTTCGTCTATTAATCGGCTTTGATTTCTATTAAATATGTTCCATACCAATTTATAATAGTTTCGGAGATATTTAGGTTTGTTCAATTTTTTTCGTTGATAACACTGAAGAAGAGTAAAATTAGCCGGTCAAAGCAAGCTATGAATACATAAGAAACTAAAAAACATATTAACTGAAATACAAACACTTAAAATTATAATAAATGTTCAATGTGACCACCATTTTGTTGCTGGCAAACATGAAGTCTTTGAATAAACGACAAATTTACTTTTCGTAACGTGGAAACATTTATATTTTGAATGACGTCTCTAATTCTTGCGTTCATATGATCTACAGCCGTTGGACGAGTTTGATAGACTTTTTCTTTAATCCAATCCCAAAGAAAAAAGTCCAGCTTTGTCAAGTCAGGCGACCTTGCAGGCCAAGAGATCGGCCCTCCTCTTCCAATCCATTTGTTTTGAAACTGTATATTTAAATAACTTCTAACGTTTTTGCTAAAATGCGGAGAAGCGCCATCTAATTGCAGTCACATTTCTCTAAGGGTTTGTAAAGGTAAATCTTCAATAAAAGTTTCAAATTCGTTGCGCAAGAAGTTTAGAAATGAATCTCCATAGACCGTGTTTTCAAAAAAAAATATGGTCCTATAATTCTTTCCCCAATAATTCAGGCCCAAACTTAAGTGACCAGCGGTGTTGATGATCAACAGGAATTATGAATCTGGGATTCTCAGTATCGTAATAATGGAAATTATGTCTATGAACGTATCCGTTTTTGTGGAAAGTAGCTTCATCAGTAAATAAGTTCGTGCTAAAATAGTTGGGTTTTTCTAAATTTGTATTTATGGCCCAATTGCAAAAGTTTAACCTATTAACGAAGTCATCCTCGTCTAATTCTTGTGCAAGTTGGACATGGTATGGATGATATCTATATTTGTTTATAATTCTATTAACTGATATTTTTGAAACTCCAACTTTTAATTCCAATTGTCGGCAAGAAACGTGAGGATTTTCAATCACGGATTGAAGAACTAAATGTTCATTACCGTAGCTAATTGCGGTTCTTTCTCGTTCTAAATTGTCTTCGTAGTGAATACTGCCTGTTTGCTCGAAACGCTCTTTCAATCTTGCAAATGCTGAAATTTGCGGGTGTCGTGCATTTGGAAATTTTTGCTTATAAATTCGATGAGCTAAGAGACAATTTTTATCGCTTTCACCAAGGACGTAAATCATATTAACAAGCTCTTCCTTCGGAAGTAAGTATACAATACTACACAAATATTAGCACTGTTTGACAAGTTTGATTTCTTCATTTGTTTTCGTTCATCTTTTGTTTTACGCTCTTTTGATTAAATTGTTTAATTTTACGATGAATCGTTTAAAAATATCTCAAATATCTCTTAAAAATGGTGGTTTCATACAATATTTATTATAATTACAAGTTATGTATTTAAGTTAATATTTTTTAGTTTCTTATGTATCCACAGCTTGACCGACTAATGTTACTCTTAAATATCTCCGTAACTATTAGAGATAGGTATACAACATATTTAATAAAAATTAAAGCCGACTAATAGACGAAGACAAGGCGATAAAAAATATAGGCTGTGCTAATTAAAAAAAGGAAGATATAGCATTTTCAAATTTACGTTGTTGAATTAATTTTTGTGATCACCCGTTTATTCAAAGACTTCATGTTTGCCAGCAACAAAATAGCGGTCAAATTGAACATTTATTATAATTTTAAGTGTTTGTATTTCAGTTAAGATGTTTTTTAGTTTCTTATGTATTCATAGCTTGCTTTGACCAACTAATATTACTCTTCTTCAGTGTTATCAACGAAAAAAATTGAACAAACTTAAATATCTTCGAAACTATTAGAGATAGGTATAGAACATATTTAACAGAAATGAAAGCTGACTATTTAAAAATCAAAAGTTCTATATTGTACCGCTTTTATATTACACCCTGTAGAAACCAAACTAGTTTTAGATTATGCAGCTTATAAAAATAGACAACTTTCGTATTTAAAATTATCTTCTAAGTTTAATGGCTAAGGAGCTATCGACCGAATACGCTCTATTGGGACAATATATATATATATATATATATATATATATATATATATATATATATATATATATATATATATATATAGTATAACTGAAATACACTTACAAAATTCAAAATGGTGGCTTGTGAAAAACTTTAATTTTGAATTCCTTAAAAACCACACCCTGCATAAACATTTTACTAGATTCATAAATTTTTATAAATTTGATTCTAACACATACAATACCTCATTTATTGAAATCGTACAAGAAATGAAAAAGTTGTGACATTTTTCTTAACCTTGCATTAGTTACATGTGAAATCGACAAGTTTTTCAAGTTTTATAAAATTACAGTATTCTGCATGTGCTAACAAAATGGAATAAAAATGTCTCGACGTTATTTTGCAAGTTTTAAACTGTCATTATTAACAAATACTCAACAACTTAAAAGTACAACAATGATTTCGAAACTTTACGGATCACTACAACAAATGTTACAACTGTATTGTAAAAAAAAACATTCTGGATCAGATAAGTAATTTATTGCTTTGTTTATTTTTGACAAGCTATCATTGTTTACTTTCATTTGTAGTGAACATCGTTTATTAATAGTGTTCTTATCCGATTTAAGTTAGCGGATTATCCATTTCACCATCAAGCTGACATATTTATGTATGGAAAAGCTGAAGGTAATGGTCGTCTAGCAGTCTCTCTGTACCTATTACAGCCGTGTAAAGTTGCCCCAAAAAAAAATTTTGTTTGTTATCTATGAAACGGTTTAAGATACCTAAATGAAATTTAGATCACAAATACCTTAGATTAGGTCATAAAACATAGCGTTGACAAATTTTTAATATGTTGTACAGGAGCGTCGATAAAAGGGAGGTGTCACCTATTTTGCCCCCAAACTTTTTTTTATGGGGATATTTTTTATTTTTTGGACAAAAATAATATTTTTTAAACAGTTTGCCACAAAAAAGGTACTCTTGTTGAAAGTCAAAAAAATTACTGGTTTTGGAGTTATTTGAGGTTTTAACATGTTTTACCTAAAATAAGAAAATGAAAGTAATATTGAGTTAATTTGATTTACTTGAATTAAGTAGGCCTTAGACTGAAGACTCGCGATTTTTTTTCTTGACAGATTTATGTGACACATTGCTGTTGATAGTTTTGGTTTGTTTAACAAGTAATAATGCTTTTAAGAACTTTGAAAGTAAATATGTACACTAGTAGTCATTATACCGATACATAGTTAACATTACGGAAATGTGATCGAAATGCTAAAGCAGAGAAAAGAAGACAGGCGGAAACATTTCCAAGAAGAAGTGTTCCGGATTAAAAAACATTTTTGAATTTAGTAAGGCGGTACTGTGAGACGAACCTTTAATCCAAAAAAGGTAAATTCTAGTAGACCACGAGTAGCAAGAATTCCTCAAACAGAAGAAATTATTTTAAATCTAGTTGTTTGCGGATCCTACGATAAGTGTAAGAAATGTGGTAAGGGCAAGTAACGCAAGTGTTTGTAGTGTTCAACATGTACTAAAAGAACAATTATTAATACCGTTTCACTACAGGCAAGCACAAAAATTATTGACTGAAGAACTTTTTTTGAGAAGAGATTTTTGCGAATTATTACAAGAAAGAATGAGACAGAACCCTGATTTTTTACAAAATATTCTTTTCGCCGATGAGTCAACTTTTACTAGACAAGGTACGTTTAGTAGTCATAACAGTCACTTCTAGGCAGAGGAAAATTCAGGGGTTAAACATGTAACGCATTATGGACATAATTTTAAATTGAATGTATGGGCTGTTTCAATAGGCAACCACCGCGTTGCATACCATATTTTTGATGGAAATTTAAATGGTGATGTTTACTATGAATTTTTGGATAATCGTTTATTTCCGCTATTGGAAGGTTTCCCTCTTCATCTACGAAGAGATATGGTTTTTATGCATGATGGTGCTCCGCCTCATTCATTTCAGTAGACAAACTAGAAGATGGCTCAATGAACATTTTCTAAATCGTTGGATTGGTCGAGGTACTGATGCTCCTATCCACCTGCCTCCAAGGTACCCTGACCTAAATTCCATGGATTTTGATGTGTGGAATTTAATTAAAGAAAAAGTATATTCAAGCGAAATAAATTCCATTGAAGAACTTCAAGCGAGAGTTGAAAATAACTTAAGAATGTTAATTCAAGAACCACGGCCACTCCAAAGGATTATGTTTTTTGTAGAAAAACGTTTACGATTATGTATTCGTGAAAATGGTGGACATTTCGAACATTTAATGTAAAAATCGGTACCTACTTATTCAATTTTTTTTACTGTTTGTTTTGTGTTACTCGTTGTTGTTTTTTTAATTGTTTCCTCTGTCTGTTCTGTGTTAATGTCATACAATTAAAACCTTTTAAGTTTTAAGTTTTAAATAATTTACAATATTTTTACCTCATAGTTGTTTCTGAAACAATGATTATTCCCTGAGGTAGTTCGTTCTCTCGCATGAAAATTATTAATTGTTTCATTTTCAAATAATTTATTAATTCGGTCAGCATTACTTGCTAAAACCTCAATAAATCAAAAATTAGCAATTTTTTGTATCTTTTTGTGGCAAATTGTTAAAAATTACTATTTTTGCCCAAAAAATTAAAAATATCCCCATAAAAAAGGGTTGGTGGCAAAATAAGTGACATCCACCTTTAGCGACAAAATTATGAAATTTACAACTACATATTTCATGTTTAAGGAATATTTAAGATAATAGAACGGTAAGGTATTCACAAATATCACTTTACAATGGTTTAAGTTGTTGCAACCAATTGATGGCTTCAGGAACGGTTTGAATTGCAGTAAAACCGCCATCAAATTCAGTTCCTCAACCATGTGTTTTATAGTTTCGGGAGAATTGCCGCATCTGCATGTCGCATCAGGGACCAAATTCCATTTGAAAAGCATCTGCTATGCTCTGTTCTTAATCGATTTAGAGCGACCAAATTTTTTCTAGCTATATCAAAACCTCCTGCTACTAATGATAGATCTTTAATTAGATGATTATTGAAAATGGTGGTTTTCCTGTTTTCCAATTCCCTATTATAATATAAGGTGTTGTTAGGTAATTTTCTAAGCATATTGGTTTTCTAGATTTCAATCTAATTGGAGGTGGGTTGAATATAATATTGGTGATTGAGAAGTGATTGGGAAGGGCTTCATATTTATCCCAGACTTCTTTTGTTAGAAGTTGTCGGCGTAGTTGTGCTGGAGGAATATTTGACATTATCGAGAGCTAAGACGTTGGTGTTGAAGAAAGGGCTCCAGAAATAACTCTCATTGTTACATTAAGTTGGGTATCTATTCTGGAGGTGTGAGTACTGTTTAACGATACAGGTGAGCAATATTCAACTGTTGAATAAACTAACACAGGAGCTGAAGTACGTAGTATTTTTTCTTTAGCTTCCAAAGTTGTGCCAGCTAATTAATTAATAATATTCTTTCTATTTTTTAATTTTTGGGGCAATTTTTCTAGATGTTGTTTGTCAGTGACGTGTCCATAGTTACACCGAGGTGCTTGGGGCAGAAAGTATGCTTTAGCGTTCTTTCGTTTAATATAATCTGTAATTGTGTATCTTTCTGGTGGTTATTTAAATGAAAACATGACGCTTCTGATTTGGATAGATTTAAAGTTAAACGCCATGTGGTAAAGTAGATGTTCATAGTTCTCAAGTCAGATGTTAAAGTTTGTTAGATGAATGAAATTAATGAGTTACAGGGTATCTATTGTACTAACTATTTACGGTTTGAGTACATTTTATAAATCCTTCATTCAGCAGCATCTTTCACGCCATCTTCGACTCACCGAATCTGGATTTAAAGCATGGCTATAAAGCCATCCAATTACATTTGCAGTATCTCTGAAAGTCTGAACCTGCATGACGGATTCAAAAGACAATCCATTAATTGTTTCGTTCTCGCTGAAAGTAATATTAATGAATTTATTACAAGTAGATAGGACTATGGTTTTGCACGTATATTACGTTACTTCATAAATCCGTGAAAAATGGCATTAAAATATATTCACTTCATATGAAAATGTAAACCTTCACCATTATCACACATAATAAAATACTTATCTTTTTTGGGTTTTTTAATGGTGTATTTTAAATTATACAATCTGAACGTTTCGTTAACACTTACAGTTATCTTCGTCAGTAGTAATATCTGTTAAAACAGATGTTGTAAACAATTTTGTCAAAGTTGAAAAATTTTACAGATATTACTACTGACGAAGATAACTGTAAGTATTATGGAAACGTTTAAATTGTATAATTTAAAATACACCATTAAAAAAACCAAAAAAGATAAGTACCTATTGTATTATATTCTATATACTTCAAATTTATTTTCCTCTTTTATAAAAAATCAAGTACAAATTGCTTGTAATATTGAAAACATCCTTTTTCATAACATAACGAAAAAAAAGTTACTTAGAGAAACAACTATAACCTAAAATCAAATAAAACATATGTATTCAGGACCAACCTGTTCACTATTCAACATGGCTGATTTACGTTTGTATGAGTACCCTTAAGTATAATTTTATGAGCATAATATTTTACTTTATGGCGGTGATACCTAAATGGAAATAAGGGCGACTTTAGTAAAATGTTTATCATGAGAGACTAAGTATACATACGTAGTAATTGGAATGCTGCTTGTTAAGAAAAACTAATTTGATGCCTTCTTTGTTAGGTATCAAACATTTTTTTAACGTTTCTAACGTTTTATTTTACGACTCACTAAGTTCTCATTATATGGTTCACCGTTTAATTACACTCCATATTTTTGGTGTTTGTTTTGCTCTGTGATATTTTGTTTTCGTTGTTAGGATAATACGGCGCTTTGAGAATTTTTTTTTACTGAATGTAGACAACAGTACACATACAATCCACACATGTGCAGAAATTTCACATGCTTCAGTTCAATTCAACAGAGTTTATTAAAAATTTGGATAATTGACAATTCATATAGATCGTATAATACAAAGTACACTTAAAATTTATTATAATATCAAAGTATCGTGTTTATGTAGGAGGCGCGCTGCTCAGAAGTCATCGTCCTCTTCAGTGCGTGGGTTGTGTGATTGTTGGGTTACGTGATGTTAATGTTACACGTCTTGACATCGTGTTGTGTAGTTGTTGATTCCATAAAAAACAATCGTTGGGTGGGTGTTGTAGCTGTGCTGTGCTGTGCTGTGCTGTCCTGTTGTCTCTGGGCTGGTGTATGTGAAGCTGCGGCCTCGTATATCTGCAATAAGAAGGAAAACGTTTGGTAGTCATATATGCCTGCAAAACGATAGCGGTGCAATGTTGTACAGTAATAGGATGGAATTTCGGTATCGTGCAGCGGAGTGTGTTTACCCAAAAAGGGCACACACCTCCTAACCGTGCGTGAGGATCACTCCCCACAGGTTAGTCGCAGATTGTGTCTTAGCTAGTACCGCCGCCACCTTGCGGATGACAGGTAGGGCCTTCGCCAAACCTAAGCCTCCGAAGAAGTCTAGAATGTCGTCGAGCCCTAAAGCGGGTGGATCGGGCCCTTTCTCAACTGCGGCTCTAACCGCGTTCGATACTTGCGCCTTTTCGCTACCGCTCGCCGTTACTTTGGCGTAACTAACGCCGGTTCGATGTTGAGATGATGTCGTTATTGGCGGCATCCTCTTCTATCGCAGTTGCGTGGTGCGTCGGTCTGCTTCCGCTGAGGGTGCGGGAGACGTGGGAACTTCGGACATCCCGGAAGTTGACCACCGTGTGATCACCACCGCAGTTCACGCACTTAGCCCGATCGGTACGGGGTTAAGCGTAATTGCTGGAGTGGTGATGTCCTGCGCACATCGTGCCGCTGCTTTGCAGCAACGTTGTGCGTGACGGAATCCCTGGCACCGGTGACTGTCTAAGTCAGATTTCCGCCTCAAGTTTTCGATAGAGCAGAACCACGTACTCCACCTGCCTGATCTTCTGTTGGGAGCGTCACCAGCAGAAGCGGTATCGGACTCTTTGTTCTCCTGAAACAAAGAATAGGGTTAATACCGCGTTCTTGCGGATCTTTGTAAACGTCGCTCTCGGGAACTTCTAGAGGTACTCCCCGTAGAACCACTTTGAACGTACGTTCACTCGTTATTTGATAGGTATGGTGCAGAGTACCATGTCCATCCATATACCGCATTAGCTGTATCCTGAATCCATCGGTGACTGCCTTCGCTCGGGTGAAGGTGATCCCTCGTCGGTCCAATTCTCGAGGGAAGATGACCGAGTTCTCCTTCTCGCGGAGAATTACCGGCGGTACCCTCTCCTTGGTGACAGCAGCTTCCATGGTTTCCGGGCACTCCGTGGTGTCAGCAAGGGCACTGTATGCGTTGGTGGTCAATGTGACTGCGACGTGGTCGGGCAGTCCAACGGTGTCTTCTTAGGCTTCTCCTTCTGGATCCGGAATTCTTCATCGGGCGATGACTCGTTCTCTGCGGAGTCGTTCATCAGTGGCGTCGCTACTAGGGTTGCGATAGCCTGAATCTCTTCTGTCTTCGTACCTTCTATCTTCTTCCTTCTCTTCCTATTGTTGTCCTGGCTGCAAGGTAGGTATAACGTCGACGGCAGGGCGGGCGCGTTCCTCGGTGTCGGTGCTCCGTCCAACGGCGGGAACTCTGTTACTCGGCAGCGTGGTAATATGATAACTCTCAAGCTCATGCGCTTTAGCTGGCATCGTGGTAACGATGGTGATAGAGGCTGTTCGATTGTTTTTTTTTAAACGTGTAAGCGGTTTTTTGATGTTCGCTGTTCCTAACGCAAACAGCGAATGATGTCATATGTACAGGTTTATCATACTTAAAACTTTTGGTCTGGAAGTTGATATCGACAAAATAGTTTGATTTAAAACTTAATCGTTAATTGACGATTCGGTGATAAACATTTACATATTTAGTCTGCAGAATGTCACAACGTTGCATATTTCTATTCTATTTATTTGAAGACTTACAAATGTGTTAGAAATGTTGACAAGTAGAAATTACTTTAATTGGGTATCGGAGTAAGAAATGGACCTACAGTGGGAAATTTTAACAAAAGACTACTGCTTGAAAGTTTTAGTATTTACAATTTGTACGAAGGTTTCTCGGATTTTGTTTTCTTATCAGGAAAGAGCTCAAGTGAACTCCGCGTTCATGATTTAAGGGGCAAGTTTACAAACATTATTTTGCTGTTGTTTACAATTGTGTCACCTTTGATAGATATTGGTGGTAACTAAAATGTAGTTTACTGTAATCGGATGACACTAACTACTGCAATCGCTTGTACATCTCCCTGACAGTAGCTGCCTACTTAAAAAAAACAGTATCGTAACTGAATTGAGTCGCACTGCTTATGGTGGGTAACACATTAAATTTTTAACTCCAAAGAAATATATGACTGATTTGTGGTAATGTGGAGGAATCTTTTCATAATTGCTGCAAGCGTTCCTGGAAATAAATGCTATTGGTTAAATGCTAATTAAAGGCCTATTGTTTACTGTTGAATTTTATGCTTGTTTGCCATTATCAGGTGTAAATAATTGTGGCATATTTAGTGGAGTTTACCCCATCCAATAAACCATTAAGTGTTATGGGTTGAACACGTACACATGTTTTTCCGTTTACTGGAGTTACCATGTGGTGTACCACTCCTTCGATTAAGTATCTCTAGCAACAACTATAGTATAGAATACGAGATATGGCAGAACCTTGCGGGGCGTCTGCTGCGAATTAAAAACGTTAAGAAAGCGAGTTTCCTGTTTTAAATCGCATTGACTGATTTCATTCGACGAAAGAAGGGAAAATAATTAATTACTTGAAATGAATGCAAATTATTATGCGGAAACTAGGGATGTTATATTTATTGAATTTACGTTACAAATATACAAATTCATTAGTTCAAAAGATTAGCATAAGATTTACGACTTCAAGTTTTGTAGTTTTCACATTTTAAGAATTTATAACAAATTGTAACAGTTAGAACTCCATTAATTTGTAGCATTACGTGATCCGTAATTTATTATATTGATATCGTAAATGATTGTCTCTGCTTTTTATTATAAATTTATGTCGAAGGAAAATAGTGACATACATGTTAATATTGGCCTTTGCAGATAAGAGGCATTGAATAACGTACTAGCAGTTAAGTTTACATTTGAATATATCAGCTTTAGCTATGCTGGCGATAAATTAAATCAGAAAACAGTAAGAAAATGGTTAGAAATAGACTGTAAGGTTGCTAACGTAACAATGCCACTTGCGTTATACGGACATCAATATGGTAGCTAAGAATTTAACTTTAGGTTCAAGTGAATTATACAGGGTGCGTGTCTACTGCGTGGACGGACGATTACTTCTTAACGATTACAGATATCAATACCAATTTTGGTGCGGTAATACACGATCATTGGACCTACACTCCAAAAATATTTAGGTATATACAACGTAATTGACTTAAATATGCCAACCCAAACTTGTTTTTTTTAATGAAAGACCCTGCATATTTTTGCATTTTTGGTTTCACTGCTACATTTAGAATAAAAGTATAGAAATTTGTATCTGTATCACTAACCTTTCTGCAGATATCGTCACTTTAGTACCAAAATAGAGTTAACTTTTGGAACCACGATGCGAGCGTTGTCACTGCCATTTTGTAAATCTGTTTATACCACCGATTATTAATAATAGTCTACTAACAAACAAACTGGGAAACTTTTCGACAACGTAACACTAGACAGAATGAGTAACTTACGCGAAATGTAGTTTTGTCAATTTTTTCAAATGCAACACCCTGTATATTTTTTCACATTTCCATTCCCCGTGAAAAGTAAATACTAATTTATAATAGGTTTCATAGCCATAAGATGGACCGTTCTTGAGATATTGATGCTTTATTTGAAAACATTGACATACATAAGAACAAATAAAACAAAATCCAGAGCAAATAAGAAAATACGAATGGCAAATAAATTCTTTAACTGATAAGAAAACTTAATTAATAACTAAACAATAAAATAATTCTCTACACCTAAAAATAAGTTGAACAAGCAAACATAAACGAATAAAACCATAAATTCAAATTAAATGCTGACCACACCTAGCTAATATATTTTGCAATTCGCTCGGTAAACGAAAGATTCACTCTCAACAACATTAGAGGCGAAATGGATTGAAACGCAGCTTTAATTCTATTTTTCATATCTTCGCTTGTGGTGGGAGGATGTTGGTAAACTTATTGTTTAACGTAGCCCCAAAGGAGCAAAACAAGGGTCGTAAGATCCGGTGATCTGGCTGGCCAGTTTTGCATATCACCTGGTCCTATCCACCTCATCGGATAATTTCTATCGAGATATTGGCTAACGTACATCGTACGAATATTATCTACCCCGATATTTTCCAACATTTTTTGAACATTTTGAACCATATGAATTCATGGTTTTATTCGTTTAGGTTTACTTGTTCAACTTATTTTTAGGTGTAGAGAATTATTTTATTATTTAGCTATTAATTAAGTTTTCCTATCAGTTAAAGAATTTATTTTCCATTCGCATTTTCTTATTTGCTCTGGATTTTGTTTTATTTGTTCTTCTGTATGTCAATAGTTTCAAATAAAGCGTCAATATCTCAATATCTCCGTCATATGGTTATGAAACCTATCATCAAGTAGTATCTACTTTTCACGGGGAGCCGAAATGTAAAGAAATATACAGGTTATTACATTTGAAAAAATGTAAAAAAATTACATGTTAGCAAATAATTATACTTAAAACTGTTACTGAATAGTATTATAATTGAGAAAATAGGGTGATCATTTACTCCGCTGTGTGATCATTGCCACGCCCATGCAAATACTTGCACTTATCACTTAAATTACAGTTGGGACTCGTGAGTTATGAAAAAGGGCGGGCGGGCATAAAATAAAACTAACCTATTTTTTGTACATAAAATCCGAAAAATTTAGAAAAATAGTAAATTTTACTTTTTTGTCACGTTTCAGAAACCACTAACTCTAGTTTAGAATATATTGAAACTTTACAGGTGCATTTTTTAAAGCTTCAAATCTGTGCTTTAAGATAGCATATTTTGTTTTATTTAAAAAATTGAGTAAAATTTAAAAAAAAATCAAAATCCATGAAATTCAATGACATTGAAAAAAAAAATTTTTTCTGACCTAACTGGTATAGATTTATTATATGATCTCAATAAAAGTATATTCAGTCAAAAAAAATACTGTTTTCATTAATATTAGTATAATTTACAGAAAATATGAAAAAGTAACGTATTTTTCAGAATACAAAGATTCAATCTTAAAAAGTATTTTCAGGCTGAAATAATAAATATCAGTTTGAAAATATTATGTAACGACGAAAATACAATATTTGATAGAGAGAGAGGGAGATAGAATATGAAGAACACTTGCTCGGTGAGTAGCGCTCACCTTGCTCATGCTGCTTTAATTAGAGAAGTGAGAATTTTGAAAATAGTCGTTCACTTTCGGTGTTGTGAAGCCAAGAACATTAACCACGTGTTTTTGTTTCTTGTTTTACTTTTTATGTGAAAAAAATTCTTTTTTAAAAATTGCAGCAATAATAATAATTATGCATTTTTATACATGTTATTTCAATTTTTACAGATTGCACGTAAACATATACTTTTGTGTCAGAGAGTTAACAATGATCTTATTTTCAAAATACTCTTTAAGGTTTAAATAATAAGATGTAATAATTATTTTAGTGTAAAAAATGGACTCAAAAACCCCTACAGTGTGAATGTAAGAAAAACTACTTTTAAAATCGTCATTTTTAATAACTTGTTTATAGAAGTCGGCCATATTATATTAGCCATTTTCAATTTTTATTTTTTAACATCACATTCTTATTCAGCGAGCTCAGAAACCCCTACATTATAAATTTGAGCAAAATTACTTTAAAACTCGTTGGCATATTTCAAAAAACGGTTTTTATTGTTTCAACAATTAGCGTACAAATTAGATCCTATAACATTTTTCTGTAAGGAATTTCGATGCAATTTCGAAAGGTTTTACGAAAATTCATTTAATCGGTATTTATTCCGAAATAAAGCTAACTTGACTCTACTATATATCGTTTTCGTTATCATAACATAACCTAAGTAATTTTTTTATAAATTACTAAAACAAATGTATAACTTTTATTAGACCAAAATACAAAGCTCTTTATTTATCTTACCAAACATCTATAAAAATGTAAATATAGAGTTCAATGTTATACATTTTTAGTAACGCATCATAACAATTTGTAAGTATGAATTTTCTTTCTTAAAATTCACAGTATCATATATTCCTAGATTATTTGAAAACCTGCAAAAATGTAAAATATATGTACCAGCGGGGTACGCACGGAAATCAATGTGCAGTGTGCTCTATTAAAGCTAGACGTTTACTGGAGATACACCGTTCCGTGCACAATACGCGCATAATAGTGTGCTATATCTCACGTTATCTCCGTCTCTCTCGCACAATGTGACGTCGCGTGGAAAAGTATAAATGTTAAAGAAGAATCTACACACACGGTCCTATAATATTT
Source organism: Vesta saturnalis (assembly GCA_036346205.1). Classification (NCBI taxonomy): domain Eukaryota; kingdom Metazoa; phylum Arthropoda; class Insecta; order Coleoptera; family Lampyridae; genus Vesta; species Vesta saturnalis. Next base: position 945,808 of record JARFJB010002221.1, read on the forward strand.
TCTTTCAAAATTAACTTCAGGGCATTTTATAATGTGTATCGTGGTTCCGTGCCCCAAATCGCCCGAATAAGCGCGTATTGCGAAGATAACCGTAGTCACCCGAATTATACTCGAAATAGGCACAGTTCAGATCGTTCCCCGGAACACAGTTTTGAACGTTAGCATTGCTTGCGTACCTGATGTGCGGAAGGAAACTATGATACCATCGTTATGAAAAGTAAAAATAATAGCATAAAATAATGCACTGAATTGCGTACAAACTTCTTTCTGTGTTTATCTTGGTGGTTGGGTAGACACGTGCCTTGTCCCGTTTAGTATCAGCCGCCAATGTTTAAATATTTATTTCAAAGGATGTAGACAATCACTAGACTAATAGTAGTTTACCCTTATTATTTAAATAAATCACGGACAACAAAGATTTTTCAACGTTCCTAATCTAATCCTGCAAACTTAAATTTAAATGAGGGAGCTCGCCTCTTTCCGACGTTTGCGTTTATAAAACAGAGGACTCCCATGCTTGTAGTTTAGTTTCTAATTACGAAAATTCAAACTTTCACGATTATCACTCATAATTAAAATGCTTACTTTTTGTGTATGTAATCGTGTCTTTTTATTCTTGTTTTTTGAATTTAAACGTTTCGGTAACAATTACAGTTACCGTATTAAATAAATGATGATAATTTAAAAAAAATGTATTCTTATGTCAAATAAATATATTAAATCGGAAAAAGTCTGCTGTAATGCTGAGGAACGTATATGAAAAAGCCAACTATGTAATCTAGTTTTATTCTGGTTGGCTAGATCCTTAATAGCGAAAGGCATCTTCATAAACCGTTAAATCATAGTCCACGTCAAGAAATTAGTGTCATCAAAACCTCTATTATATCGAGCTAAACGAAATTGTGATCCACAACTTTAGAAGGTCAACTTGATAATGTAAAAACTTAAAACTTTAAAGCTAATGGTCATTCCCTTAAACAAATTAATAATATAACTAAATCTATTAGACGTATCCGTAAATAATAATTACCACTTATCGTTTGTAGAGCTTTTCTTCCTATCATAAACAACGTTATGGGTAAAATTTAAAAAAATTTTAATTAACCGTAGAATTAGAACTATTTCCAAACTTACCTTCTTGTGGAAAGATGTATATTGAAACCACAAAACATAGTTTTGATTCTAAACGTGAAGAATATATGATTAAATCAGCTAAAAAAGCTTTCCGTGTTTTCCTAGACTTCGAAGTTTAATCTTCTCCAATTAAGTATGTTACGTTATCACAGTATTGCATTGATTTATCATATATATATATATATATATATATATATATATATATATATATCATTTGAAACTAAATAAGGTTAAACATACGGCTTATGTCTTAATTGCAACGATTAAAATCTTTAAATGTAATACAGAAAATTATTTCCTGGTATGCTTTATTATGATTTACCTAGATACATAAGTGGTACATTAAATGCTTAACTGTGTTTAGTTGTGAACGCTCACCTATTTGGAATTGAAGTTTTTCATAATTTTAGACTTGCATTATACTTTGACGAATTTTGTTAAAGTTGTTTCTTGACTATGACATTGTTCACTGTATGCCTACGTCCATTATTTAATCTATTAGATATCTAGCCAATCTCTACTACAATAAAATTAAACTTTGTAGTTGACTTTCTCTAAATATTACAGCTGGCGTTTTCAGATTTAATGTATTTATGTAATAAGGTAATTAAGTTTTTAAAACTATTACCATTTAATGAAAACGGCAATTTTTAACGAAACACTTAAATTTGTAACAAGTTAATATAAATGCACGATTACAATTAAAATTATTTCACGATATTTTGATAATTTAAACATTTTCTTTTCAAAAAATTATCAATTGTAAGGCATTGGTGATCTAAATTAGTATACCAAAGTGAAGAACGCCAAAGGACTATTGAATGAAATATCGACAAACACGAGATTTCATAATCTCCAAAACTTGAAAGAAAGATTAGTTGAAAGGAAATACCAACAAAATAACAAAAAACCAAAAATTATTGCTAATACTTCTTAAAAATAAGTTACTACCATTGTTGTGTCGAGTCGTCAAAGCGATAGGACGTGCTTGGTGTGGCTCCAGCCTCTACCTTCGATTAGTGAAACAAATCCAGATTAAAATGACCTTTTCTGAATCAATAGAGTTACTGTATGGTAGGGATAAGTTTTTGAACAGATTTTTATACCCAGCGGTTTGAACATTAATAATGGGTAAAAACAATAATAAACTAACCAGTAAACCTTTGGAACGTGTAAAACAGGCGCATAAATAACATTTGGGACTGCTATAGGATTGAATTTCTACGAAAAATACTGCTCTTTTAAACCCATACCAGATGTGATTGTTAAAACTCGCAGAATTGTAAATTAAACTTTAAGCGCAAATACCACCCTTCTGTCCTGAACTCAAACAGGTATACATTTTTGCGATAACAACGAATTATAGAGAACCGATAAAATAACTTATTTTATCCCACGTCAGCGCGGAAAAATAGACCAGATGTGATTCTTAAAAATGTACAGCTTTGTATTTAATAAACCCCTTTCTGTAAGAAACCAAGGCGTAAGCATTGTCATAAAAAAATCGTTTTATTAGCTTAAACGACAGGAATAAATAATTGAATCGAATCCGTAAACCAAAGTATAAAAAAAGCAAATAAATAGATAAAATAAACAAATAACTAGCTCTAATTTGTAATAGGAATTCTGAATTAAATACTTTTTCTTGTCTCAAGTAAAGGAAAGCAAGCCGCATAGGGAACAATCTAATTTAAATGCGTACGATGCTTTTGAATATATTTTTGTCGGTTTGAATAGTAATAATAAACGAAATAATAATAATCAAAACAGTGGAATTTTTGTAATGTGTGAAATGGTTTTTTAAATAAATTAAAAAGGCGCGTAAATAATATCTAAGATTGCTATAGCATTGAACTTCTACGAAAAAATACGGTTCTTTTAAACCTGTTACAGACGACCGTTGAAGCTCATAAAATCGAATACCTGGTAGTGTTTTCAAATTTAAAAGTTAATCCAATTTTATTTTTGGTACTATATCAAATTTTAAGTTTAATTTATATATATATATTTCATATTATTTTATTATATATTTTATTATATTATATTTTTCTTTGACAGCAAATTTAAAATTTCAACTAACTTTTACCGTTGTTACTATATTTAATTTTAATTGTAATTAGTTGGCCCTGAAAGTAGGTAATTAAAGACGGGAGGGCCTAAAGGGTCATTGCTGCTATTTATTATTAACCTTCAATTAAATAAAAAGAAAATTACAAAAATAGAAAGGTTAAGTTTTACGACAATAATAAACAGATTTGATTAGTTGAAAATGGCAATAATATGCAAATTAGAACCTAAATAATAACTCAAAGTAAACAATTTATTTCAATCTTAATGCTGTCAACACCTTAGAAGCTAACCATAAACAGATTGGGGTACTATGCAACTTATGCACGATATTTTAATTAGGTTAATGAATATCTTGCTTTGTTTTCAACAACTTTATTCAGCAGTCGTACAAAAAAAAACGTTTTTCTTGTATGATGCATTGTAAACTAATTAATGTTTCCTTTTTAGCTCTAATATTCTATTCTACAACTTTATAGGTGGAAGGCATGTATGCCGCCTGGTGCAATACCACCACCTTTACCATGGGCTCCTTAATATTGGTGCTCCATTTTCTGAGCTCAGTAAGGGCTGACGGTCACTTTTTCCTTTATTCCTTATGTACTCGCCAACACGCACTAGCCAAGCGTGACGTTTCAACGGCTAAACCCTTGCAATGACGAGTTCTAAAACAGACGATATACCCCAGGTGAGTAGGGCGAGACGCCCACACTCTGACATCGATTCGTCGATCCGTCCCAACGGTTCTGGAGGAGGGGGCAAAAATTCGTCAATGCCAAAATCAAGACTAAGACTAAGAGTAAGATCTGCCAGAAATAAATTCCGCCCCATTCAGATTCCCGGGAGGGCAGGACCCATCAACGTCGGTCATCGTAAGTACCAACATCCGGATTCATTACTGCAACATACGTGGTATCGGGTCGAATCTTAATGCTGTTCGCCAACACCTTGAACAAGTGCAACGTGTTCCTATCAGAAACACAAGTCTCCCCTGAAAGCACTGATTCGCCTGACCTGCAATTTCCCAGATACAACCTCTACTCTAACTTTCTCCTTAGAGGCGGACTATGTGCGTATACCAAGGATAACGTAGGTTGTAAGAGGATGTTCACTTTGGAAAACAACAAATTTGAGGCGATTTGGTTCAATCAATTTGGGCCCCAATTTGTGAAATTCTACTGTTGTTCGTATAGGTCTCCCAATGATAACAACTTCCAAGATCTTTTTGATTACCTTAGTCTGAAAACAGACCACCTCTTATCACAGATTCCATCTTGCGATATTTAAATTTTGGGAGATTTTAATTCCCACAACTGTAACTAGCTTCAATTTTCGTCTACTAGTAATCCCGCAGGTCATAGTGCAGAAGCATTTGCTGTATCCTGTGATCTCACACAAATCATTTCCGAACCAACCAGAATCCCTGACACGCCTAACCATACTCCACATCTCTTGGACCTATTCCTTACAACTAACCCACTTATCTATAAAACAAGGGTCCTTTCTCCACTTGGTCAATCAGACCACTGCCTAATCGAAATAAGTTACTCTGTAGCCGAATCCCCCTATTACTCGAAAAAGAAATAAAACTATGTGATGTTTTAAATCAGCTAACTGGAGCGAACTGCGAGATTTTTTTGAAACCTTCCCCTAGCGTGAGTATTGCCTTAAACGGTCCTCCTCTTCAAACATTGCTCTTTCAATAACTGAAGTTATCTTGATGGTTATGGAGTTATACATTCCTAAAAAACATAATAGTGTAGATCATGCCCGTTCGCAACCGTGGTTTAATAGGGCTTGCACTGATGCATTATCGCAAAAGCATAAACTATATACCAAATGGAAATCAAATAAATCTATCGAAAATCACGCCAACTATATTGCCGCAAGGAAGAGTTGCAAAAGCATCATGAGTATGGCCAAAACGATGTTTGAAGACCGCAAATGCAATGAATTAGTCTCATGTCCTTTGGGTGGTCGTAAATTTTGGTCATTAGTTAAAGCCATCAGTAAAAACTTTAGTACATCTTCATTTCCTCCCATGACGTCTTGCGATGGAGCTGTAGTAGCTGATCCTGCTGAAAAATACAAACCCTTTGTCGATTACTTTGTAGCAAATTCATGTCTCAATGAATCTAAATTCATGACTCAATGATTCTGGTAAAACTGTACCGTCGCCCAAATCTACCCCAAACGCTATTAAACCAATCTACTTTCGTTACAAGCTCCTAGAATCAATTATTAATAAACTTGACTCAAGCAAGATACTACGCCGAGCTAGTACCTGTATTTTCCAAACTCTCCATGTCATCTGGAGAGCTTCCTCATCGTAAAGGTTGGCGAATGTCCAACCTATTCCTAAAAAGGGCGACAAAACCGATCCCTCAAACTATCCACCAATAGTTATCACTTCCATTCTGTCGAAAATCATGGAGAAAGCCATCAACCACCAACTACTTTCGTCTCTCAACTCCAAACTCTTAAACGACTACCAATACGGGTTCAGACAGAATCACTTAAGGGGTCATCTTCTTTCATATGTCACCCAACTTTGGAATAACACATTAGAGAGGTCCGGTGAAACAGTCGTAGTAGCTTTAGATATTTCAAAGGCTTTTGACCAGGTTTGGCACAAGTGCCTACTTGCCAAGCTCACTTCGTTCGGCTTATCCGATACGCTCATCAATTGGATATCTAGCTTTCTTGACAAAAGACGTATACGCGTTGTTGTCGATGGCTTCTTTTCGAAAGAAACTACAATAAATGCGGGAATACCCCAAGGATCAGTGATAGCTCCCACACTTTCCCTGCTATACATAAATGACCTCATTTCCTGAACAAGTAACCCGATCCATTGCTTTGCAGACGACAGCACTCTACATTGTAGTTCTTCTCAGTTTTCCCACAACAATAAGTCTAGTCAGGACGTTAAGGTGAAAATGGCACCCTCAATGAGCAGTGACTTAGAACGTGTCCTTGAATGGGGAAGGAATAATCTACTCACGTTCAACGCCGACAAAACGCAGTGTTGCCTTATGTCCGCCAAGAAACACCGATCATTTCCTGCTTTAAATATGAATGGCTTAGAACTCAAGTTTTCAAACTCTATTTCTATGTTAGGGATGTCCGTATCATCGAACCTTTCATGGGTTGACTACCTTTTGTCAGCCAGCGAAACAACTGCCCATAAACTGGGCTTTCTATAGAGATCTAAACAGTACTTCACATCGCAACAACTCCTTTTACTGTATAAGGCTCAAATTCGACTTCATCTGGAATACAATTCCCACCTCTGGCTCAGTGTACCCCAATACTCACGAGATATGGGAAACCGCGTCCAAAAAAGAGCTATAAGGCTTATAAATGACCCGTCTCTGACTTCTGACCTACAACCTCTTGAGCATAGAAGAATAGTTCTTCCTTGTTCTATCGCAATTACCATGGCAAGTGTACCTCCGAAATACACTCTGTAATCCCTTTGCAGGCCATCTACGCTAGGAACACTCGGTTTGCCCATTCACTCCATAATTACGCACTCAAAATTCCATCGTGTCACACTAAACGGGCTCAATCTACATTTTTCCACACGGCAACCAAATTCTGGAATGCACTACCCAGTTTCTGCTTTCCTCCCAACTTTGCCTTAAGTCAATTTAAGCTAGCCATTCATAAACATTTCTCGGCAGCCTAACAATATCCCTAAACCCTCCCAGTGTTCCTGAGTGCTTTAGCACGCTAGGCAATTCTTGGCCTGTTCGGGAATACCATAAGTAAAAAAAAAACGCTTACTTTGAATTGAGTAGATCTAAATTCACTATGATCTTAACAAAAATAAAACCATCCGGAATTTAGCTATTCCTAAAATGAAAACAAAAAAATCTGTAAACATTAGTACTTTTAATAAATGTATAATCGTGCTCATTAAACTAAACCCCAGTTTAAGAAGAACATGTATTAGGGATAAATGAGAAGTAATCACGGTAGTTCGTTAAGATAAAAAAAATATTACATTGTTTAAGTGATACATAATTACTCTGTTGTAACCTAGTCCATACTGTTGTTCATAAGTACAAGTGTGGTGACATGCGTAACTTTGCTTAAAGTATTTTATTCCACGTTTATCGTTTTGTTGTAAAGTATGTGCAAATGTATATAAAAATTTTGCCTAGAGTAAAATCCTATGTTCATGTTACGTTATCCATTTCTTCTTTGAATTGCAGTCTTTTGCTTTAGTGGGACAAATAATTATTTAACTCACCTTAATACACGTTTATTTATTGATTACTGCATTGAAATTTGCTACATTACTGATATTTACTTAAACTCTACCTTCAAAATTATTATTTATAACTACATCAACGCTATATACCGGTATTTGTAATTTAACCTCGGCCTTACTTTGATAGTTACTTTAAATTATCTCAAATAATTTTCATGGTTTAACTAATTATTTCTTTATATGATCTGCTACAAACAAATTCTACAAATTTAACTCAAACCATATGGTTATGCTTTAAAAGTGCTTAGTGTGGTTACTAAGTTCATCACCTGCAGATTTCACTGGTGTAAATCTAGATTTGCTTAGCTGTATTGACGTATATAACACATTACTGCCGTTTTAACCAGTGAAAAGTGTGTAGATCGTATGTGGCATAAAATTTCTTCCATCGAACCATTTTGTATTGCATTATTGTTGATCGTATAAATGCGATTTTGCAAATCTAGTATAAACATTTCTATTCCATATACGAGTTTACTAACCTGTATGACATATTCATATTTTATACGCTTAACTTATATTTAATAATTGCAAAGCTCAAATTATGAATTACCTCATGTAGAATTAAATTTATATGTGTCTAACTTAGAGTCACCTTCCTTAAATGTTTGTATAAAATTATTTACTATAGATTTCTATTTATATTTTTACATCTAATTAGAAAAAAACTTGATGCCTTATCCCTTTTTGTCTTTTTAGAATTTAAAAAAAAATGGCGACCTATGACTATTAAAAATACTGATGTTTAATAACATTTACACTAGTCTATGTAAATAACTAATATTCTGACCATACAGTGCTCCTTTTACCTTTCTAGTTTCTGGATTATATCTTCAACATTGTGGTAAGTTAAAAAACCTCCTAGTTACAATTTTAGTGGAGTGATAAAATCCGCGATAACAAAAAAAAATGATCGAAGATAATAGAGAGAGTCGTCTTCTTTCATATGTGATCCAAGTTTGGAATAATACGTTAGAACAATCCGGTAAAACAGTTATAGTCGCCTTAGATACCTCAAAGGCATTTGATCAAGTTTGGCATAAGTGTTTACTTGCGAAATTCACCTCGTTTGGGTTTCTAGTTTCCTTGATAAAAGACGAATGTGTCGTAGTTGATAGCTGTTTTTCAAAAGAAGTTTGCATTAACGCGGGCGTGCTAAAAGGATCAGTTATAGCGCGTACACTTTTCCTGCTATACAAAAATTACCTTATTTCTGCAACGACTAATCCGATCCATTGCTTTGCTGACGACAGTAATCTTCATTCTAGTTCATCTCAGTCTACTCATAATGGTAATCTACCTTCTATGCCTCAAGACATTAAAACTGAAATGGCAAATTCAATCAACAAAGACATTCAATGTATTCTCGAATGGATAAGAAATAATCTAGTTAAATTTAATGCTAACAAACTCAGTATTGCCTTGTGTCCGCCAAAAAAGATCGATCATTGGCTGTAAGTATGAATGGCTCAGATCTTAAGCTTTCAGGCTCAATTACTCGGTTGGAAATGACTATCTTCAAATCTATCATAGGTTGACCATCTTCTGTCAGCTTTATAAGCCCCAAATTCTACCTCAACTAGAGTACAATTCTCACCTTTGGGTTGGTGCTCCCAAATACGCTCTCGATATCGTTGATCGTATTCAAAAGAGAGCGATTAGGCTTATAATAATGACCCGTCCTTAACAATCCCTTGAGCATAGAAGCTTCGTTTCAGTTCTTTTCGGTATTGAAATGGCGGTATTGAAACGCGCACAATCCACACTCTTCTACACGGCTTCTAAACTCTGGAATTATCTCCCTAGTTCCTGTTTTCCTCTCACTTATAATATGAAATATAGGTAGCTGCTCATAGGCATCTCTTGGAAATTTATTGTCCCTCTATCCATCCGCCTAAGTGTTCCTGAGTGCTTTAGCACAATATGCCAAATTTAGACTGTTCAGGTCCACAGTTATTAGAAAAAAGGTCAGATGTGTATAAATACTTCTGGATCTAAGTGTACCATTCTCAATTTTCGTTTATAATTAAAAATACTTATGTTTTGGGAACTAAATCGTTGCAATCATCGAAAATAAATGTGTTAACACAAATGTGTTATTAAATCGTGTTGAAAATGACATTTCAGAATTCTCTCGCAGGACGAATGCTAAAAATGAAAGTTTGCAACTTAATCACATTATAATATGGATCGAGAGTTGCTAAAGCTTCATATGCAAGTGGTAAAGATATAATTTATCCAGTATTATGTAAATAAATTACCTTATCCTCAAGGGACAATAAACTTCTCAATACCCCTGTCAATTTCGACAGTTTAAGTTGTCTTTCATTTGTGTATTTCAAATCACATGCGCCATTATTCATTTCAACTTAATAATGAGACTGAACTTGAAGCTAATAATGGGGTTAGGACAATGTGATTTTGATAGAAAATTTCAGATAGAATAATCTCTCAGGATGACGCACACTTGTCATCAGTCATCACTCCAAAGGAGACATTCAGATCATTCTCCGGTAATCGCCATTATAAGTAAGTCTGTAATTAAGAATGAACCCTCTCCTAAACTTCATAATTCTCGAACAAATTGGGAATAATATAGACGGATCATGACCGATAGTGTTAACTTAAATATAAGGTTAAAGGAGCCAGGCGAGCTAGATGCGACAACAGCTGTATTCATCAATATTCTGCAACAAGCCGGCAAACAAGCTAGTCCTCCTTAAGAACCTAAGCAATATTCACTTCCGATTTAAAAAAATAGTGGCAGAAAAAATAAAAGCGAGGGCATGTCAGCGCAGCTACATACCTGCCGACAAAAAAACTAAATACAATCAATTAGCCAACAAGCTGAGGCTACAATTCAAAGAGATGCGAGACGCATTATTTCAAGGGTATATTCGCAATCTTAGGAGGTTCGACTACTCCGTATGGAAGCCCATACGTCACGCCAAGAAACCAAAGTTTTCCTGTCCTCCAATAAGGATGATTGAGCCAACTGTCGGACCATAGACACGTTGCGACCAAAAGAAGGCTATCAACCGTCTTTACTCCGTACAGAATTGACCACGATTACGCAATCGACGAATTAATATTAGCTCCTGTTGAAACACCACTATATCTCAGACAAACTTCGCCAAACGAAATCTGTAAAGAGATCAGCTCGTTGAATCACAAGAAATCACCAGGACTAGATTTGGTAACAGCACTAATGTTATCTGAACTTCCCAAAAAAGGCTTTGTAATGTTGACATATCTCTTAAATGCAGTACTAAGACTGGGATGCTGGGCTAAACTGCTCAAGCACTCGAAAATAGTTATGATAGCAAAAACTGACAAAACCTTGACCGACCTAGCATCGTATCGCCCAATAAGCTTATTATCGGTTGTCTCCAAACTATTTGAAAAGCTTTTGGTACACAGAATCAAAGAGACCTCGACACAAATGAGTGAATCCCACATCATCAATTTGGTTTCCGCGAAGCACATTCTACGATGCAACAAATACATCGTAGAACCAATGTAGACAATAAATGTCAGGAACAATAATGTTCCGCAGTGTTCCTAGATATAAGCCAAGCGTTTGACAAAGAATGGCAACCGAACCTTCTCCGTAAAATCAAACAGATACTTCCGTCTCCGTATCTTGAACTGTTAAAATCCATGTAGTAGATGAGGTATCATTAATCAAACATGTTAGTAATAAGCACGAACTTGATTGTTATGAAAGTTTAGAGATCTTCAAAAACAAACAAATCTAATGAATAATGATGATCAAGGATCTTTAGGCTACTCAGAACTCATTAAACTTTCATAACTTTCACTTTCACTTTCACCAGATTAGCAACGAAGCGTTACTCGCTGATGGTATAATTGTTAGAAATTTTTTTCTTTAGTCCGTCCTAGTCGACTTCTGATGATGAAAGCGTAGCTATTTAAACGCGTTCGGTGTTTTTTTAATTATGTGTGGTACGTGGGTGTATTTTGTTTGTTACAGATCCTGCCACAGTTCCAGTTTTCCAGATTTTTCAAATGTTAAAATCCTATTTGACCGATCGTCAAAAGTAGGAACTACTTGCTTATGTTCTCATCTAATTCATGCTGGAGTGCCACAAGGCAGTGTCCTTGGTCCATTCTTGTACCTGTTGTATACATCCGATATGCATACAACAGCAACTATAGCTATCGGTACATTTGTAGACAACACAGCCATTATTTCAAGCCACGAAAATTCAGCTATGGCGGCAAACAATCTACAAAACCGCTTAACTATTCTGACAGAATAGTTTCACAAATGGCGCATTAAAATCAACACATCTAAACCCAATCATATAACCGTTACACTTGACAGCAAAATGACCTGGAAACAATAAATTAAGAAAAAACGACAGAAACTCAACTTTCGAGCTAAATACTTTTTTTAATAGGTAAGACACTCGAAATTATCTCTCAACAATACTATACTACTATATAAGACCATACTAACACCAATTTGGACTTATGGAATAGAGTTGTGGGCAAGTCTAACATCTCAATGCCCCCTGGTATGTTTCTAGTGAAACACTGAATAGAGACCTCAAGGTACGATAAGTGCTACATGTCATTCACGACCGTAGTACTCAGCACCACGCTAAACTGGAAGTGCATACTAAACCCCCCGATTGATTCATTAATACTACCAGACCAAAATAGAAGACTCAAACGTCAATGGCCAATTGATCTAAAGTGAAATAAGCGAAGTTCGTCGATGGGCGTTATCTTCCTCATGACATATTGTACTGTATTAAACCAAACAGTTTATATAATGTTTTACTCTTATTGCTGATTTCTAAATAATAAAAAAAAATTTCAGGCTTTAAATTAAAATAGTATATTGCGTTTGACGTGTAAGTTGATCAATATTTTTCGCTCAAGTTTGCTGTCTCGGCTGTCGGCTCGATTACTATCAATCGTTAATTTTAATGTATAACATTTTTGGTGCTCTTCTCCGAACTGCCTCGTACCAAAAACGTGTAAAACAATGCACTACTTACGAAAATAATTATTTTGATGTTTCATTGCTGTTTATGTTCTGCCGAATATTAAGGTTTAGAGATCATATTACATAGTTTGTATAATACGAAGAGCAGACTCCTCTTATTTCTCATTAAGCTGGACAAAAATGTTTTAACAGACTAACACACATCTTAATGCATAAACAGAGTAATATGAGCAGCAGAGTCTAGTGTCTAGTGTTTCTACTATAATTCAGTTAGGTATCTTAAGAAATTATCTTATGTACTAGAATATTAAAGTTTAATTAAAACTATCACACAATATTTCTTATTGTTTTAACACCCACCGTTTCAATTTTTTTTAACAAAATCAAATCCACTTCAGTTTAGTTTAAATTTAAAATAGTATTTTATTACAATTTAATAGTTAAGTAAAACAGATTTAAAAACCTCATAAATTAAATGTAAATGGTAAAATTTTCAAGACAATTACAAACTAGCAGAATAATTTCGTATTAGGGTATCAGTGAACATTTACAGCAATTAGTATGCAAATTAGTCTAGAGTTTAGGCTGTTAATTATAGATTATTGGAGAATCAATTATTACATTTTCTCCATTTAAGTTTACTCTACAAAATAAGTTACCTGTTAAATACCATTTGCTGATAAGTGTAATTGTAATTACATAATTTAATCCTCAATGTGCATTTTCACAAATTACACTTGTTACTAAAACTAACTTTTAATATCAAAGGACATAAAACGGATGTAGTGCATACGTAGTCTTAAAAATTTTAACGTACAGTAGGTACATATCCTCTTGGGAAATCATCCTTATATAAGTAAATTCCAATAAAATTATCAAAATTAAATCTTATGATACAATGCATCACAGTAATTTAACAACAGAGGTAAGTAACGAGTAGAGAAAGGAGGCCTTATTGTAACATTAGACACAAGGATTGCGATTTGATTGGCTCACAGACTATTCAAAGGAACTAGATAGATGTCATTGTTAGCTACGATTACCCTTGGGCTTCAGTTGTTGATACCTTCATTGTTACTGAAATAAGATCGCGCACTACCTTTATAACAATGGGAAATAGAATCGATTTTTTAACCGGTCTCGTGCTTTTCTTACATAAGGTCGTAGAGAAAATTGAATAACCCAAGTTAATAAATTAGTAATGGATAGAATTCGTTTATTCCATTTCAAATTACACACTTCTCATTGAATTTTTTACATAAGGCCATTCTACATTACAGTTTGCATGTAAATTTAATTATAATATTCTGAATATAATACTTAACATAACTCACGACAACACATTTTCCACATATGACTAGCGAAGTTACCCTTAGATAACGTAATGTTTAATTAAAATTTAATTAGCAAACCGCCAGCTTGCGTGTCTTACCTTACTGATGAAACTGTGTGGTTTATTTTTATTTACACTAACAGATTTGTATTTTAGTACCGGACTACTAATAAATACACACTTGACGAAATGCGTAAACATGAAGAGAAAATAGTTTTAGGAAACTGGAAGTGCAAAACTTAGTTCAAAACTTAATGAATGCAGTGATAAACAAATGCTCTTTATTTATGTGACAAGTAGAAGAAGCAGAGAGAGACGAACTGTGATAGTTCACGTTCTAATTTATGGCTATAACCAACAAACTTTAATAAAAGCTTTTTTTGTCATTTATAAGTTTTGAACTATTTTTGCTTCCACAACTAACACAGTGTTGTTTGAGTGGTTTTTCTTTTTATTTGATTTATTTTGTCTTCTACATTATGACAGATCATATCAGAAATTGTGTTTTGTATGTATATCGTAGTAATAACTTTTTATTAGGGTTTAAATATTAGAAAGTGATAATTCATAATCGCCATGGGTTTTACGCTGCATTCAAAGTAGTGGCGGGCATTAGGGCAACATCTAAATGTTACTTTTATTTAAAATAATTATCTCGGTTAGTTTCTTGTACTCGATAGTCAGCAATCAGATATTGAGCTAAAACAATGATTGGTAATGTTTTTTTACGAAAATAGCTAAATCCTTTATTTTCATTTTAAAGTATTTGCATAAAGCATATCATGTATCTGAAAGGGCTTAGTAGCAGGGTATTCGCCATTCTAAAATGACTATAGGGGGCAGTGCAATCGTGCCAACATGGCCGTTGCAGAGGGGATTCAGGAGACGGTAAATAAAGGAACATAGGATGAGGGTAATGCCGATGTGTTGAAAAAACCTTAAGTTCTATAAGTATACTTCTACAGCCATGGCTACAAATTTTAGCTACCTAACAATTTGGGTAATAACTGGAAGATATTGACCTTATGCTCAGTCGTGGATTAAAGTGGGCCAGGTTCATAAAATTATCGATTTGCCTTATTAACCAAAAAATATTTACATGTACCTAAATATGTTCACTTTAAAATCGGGGTTGCTTCTTCCTAAAACTAATTGTTAAATACTCGGACGCCAACTTGTTTTTAAATATGGAATAAACGAATAAACCATTATACAATAAACTTCTACAATAACAAATTTTATTACATAACCTATATTTAGTTATAAACGGAAATACCTTAATGCTAATGTTAGTAACGTTATAACCTAACGAATAATTAATATTATGAGTAATTAATGGAATCAGAATACCTTATTCTTGAGTGGTAATGCTATGTACATCCTGCGACAGAAAGTGACGTAACACCAATCAGCGACGTAAGCGAGCACTTAAGCCCCGCCCCCACCGGAAGTTTGTGGTTGGAGGACCAATGGGATAAGAGGGCGTGGCTCCTCCTACCGGAAGGGGCAATGACGTCAAGACAATCGGATGCGAGGATGGGCCCCGCCCCCTGTTGAGTTCCGGAAGGTGGTCGGCCCAGTAGCTGTCCAATGAGAGACGTGGCCGCCATGTTGAAATTGCTCAGCAGCCTCTGGAGTCTTCGGCGGCTTCCGGTAAGTTCTTCCTCGGCTTCTGAGGGCTTCCTTAGATATCTTCAGCGGCTTCTGGTGTGTTGGTTGCAGCCTCTGGAGTCCTCGACGGTTTCCGGTAGGTTCTTCGCCGGCTTCTGAGGGCTTCTTTAGAGGTCTTCGCGGCTTCTGTTGGTTTCCGACGCCGCGTTGTTGCGATGTCGCAATCTGCGAGGTCTTGCAGACATCCTGTTTGTCGCTGTTGAAGAGGAACTTCCGGTTATAGGGTAAAGCCTGAAAAAATTATTTTCACCGGGATGCGAGCTCGAGCAAGTCAAGTTATGAATCTATGCATATCCATATAACCAACTGAGCTAACAGGGTTTTAGATATGAAACGTAAAAAGTGTGATATAGGCATAAATATTTAATCTGACGTCAGTGACTGAATGAGAATAGCTTTTCATTTGGTTCCAGTAATTAATATGCCGCGCGTATAACACCATAAATGTAATTACATTTTTACAATTAAAATACATTTTTATTATTGTTTTTAAAGTAATAAAATAGCCGAAAATAATAATGTTATTTATATATTAAAAATGTTATGTATTTGTAAATACAAAAATTATATTGAAAAATAATTATTGCATTTAGTAATAAATAGATAATAATGTTGTTGATATATGTATGTGATACTAATAAGGTGATAAATTATAAAAAGTACTTTGATGTTATGAATAAAAACTATATACATTTGTTAGATAGCTAATTACAATAACAATCATTATCATATGATGCTGTATGTAACATAATTAATATCCAACACATTAGATAAAAATTCAATTTACATTGAAAAATTTCAATATAAAGTTTATCTACAAATAACATCCAGCAAATATTTAAGATGACGTTATAGTGATTGAATGAGCATCTTTTCAGATTGAAAGGAGAGGCGGTGTTAGAAAGAGATGGTATTCAATAACTTGAAACGGAAACATTTCGCGCATAACACCATAATTACAATTAAATTTAATACAGGAAGCGGTGCATTTACTGATAAATATATTAAAGCTAATTACAACATTCAGTTAAATCTACAAATCATCATCATATGCTTTAATTGAATTTAATGATAAATATAAATTCTAAGGAAGCAAATTTTACCATTTAATAACATCCTACAGCTCCAGTTACAATTTACATTTACACGCAAATCTTGGAAACATTTCGCGCGCATAACACCATATGTAATAATTACAATTAAATATGAAGTAATAAAAATAGGGTTTGCATTTTCAAATAAATTCTAAAATAATTGCATTCAATAATAAACGGAAAGTAATTTTGTTGTTGATAAATATGTAATTACTGCATCTGATAATAATAAATATGCAATTACATTTTTAACTTGATTCTAAAAACAATGCAATAAAAGAAATTTGTATTTATTAATAAACATTAAATTTCAATGTAAAGTTTATCTGCACATAATATCCGGACTGATTTACATAAATACTTAAAGTGACGTCACGAGAATGGCCGAATGAGTAGCTTTTCATTTGGTGGGTGTCAGAGTGAGACCGAATCCGGAGTAACAAGGAAATCAGTTTGCGCGCGTCTAAAATAATAATTAAACGTTGCTTAAAGTATAGTGAATGTACTACCTAAATATATAATTACATTTTATAATTAAAATATAGATTTTATTTTTGTTTTAAAGTAATAAAAATAGAAAAGGGAATTTGCATTTTCAAATAAATTCTAAAATAATTAATACAAGAAGCATAATCGCTGTTAAAATTGAATAAAATAATTAATTCATTTAGTAATCAAAATTATAAGCTTAGAATTCGCAGGATATTGGCTGCATTTCCTCCTCAAAGTATTATTAAAGCTAATAAATACGTATTCTGTGTAATGAAATCCTAAAGATTTTATTTATTCCAATATTAACAGATATTACAGTGTATGAAAATAAGGTTATCACAAAACAATAAAAATAGATATTAATCGCTGTAGCCGCAGGCATATCAGTTTTAAAAAATTTTTAATGAGCGCTACTCAAACTTTATATTACTAATTTAATACTCTATACGTAATAAACAATTACGGAAGATAACATTTTTATATCCACTTGTACAATTCTGCAACATCCGGTGTGTGACATGTATAAGAGCAATGTAACATATGGTTCTTTATCAGTCGGATTTTATCAGGTGAGTTTCAATATTACATTTAAAAAATAATAATTAATTATGAGTATTAATAAATTTCAGGTTTCTTAACCATTATTATTATTATACTTTCACTTGCTGCAGTTCATTCAACGAATATTTTCGAGCATGTTTCATTTGTTTTACTAAAAGCATTATTTTTATGAATGAATTACCTACAAAAGTGCTCACCGCTTGACTGCTATTGTAATTACTTGTATCGCTCCAGGTAAGTTATATATTTATATTTGAAGCATTAATTATATCGATAAATCACAGGTCCCATAAATTAAATCATATTACTTCGTACTGCAGTTCATTCGTTCGCTAGATATCAAAGGTATGTTTACAATTTATACTAATACATTTTAATGATTTATTTTTAGAAATGGCTTTAATCGAGAAATTCAACTCTTCCGTAGATATTACTGAACATTTTTACAAGCACGCCAATACTCATGATGAGAATAAAATCACCAAAATCGTCAACGTCA
The DNA here is from genome assembly GCA_036346205.1 of Vesta saturnalis. Taxonomy (NCBI): domain Eukaryota; kingdom Metazoa; phylum Arthropoda; class Insecta; order Coleoptera; family Lampyridae; genus Vesta; species Vesta saturnalis. The sequence continues at coordinate 963,916 of JARFJB010002221.1, forward strand.
TCGACGCTAATTTAAATCAAGACGTGATGGTGACTCATCATTGAGTATTGGTCGCAAAAGACATCTAGCGAGCGTTGCAGGGAAATTAGAGCGGTACAGTATATTAGTCAAGCAGTTAAGGAAACTGGCTGTACCGAGCTGGTAGTGTAGTGGTGACACGATCTGCTTAGCATTCGGGAGGTAATGGGTTCGATTCCCGTTACCGTCTACCTTGTATGAGGTTTTTTCAGGGGGTTTTCCTCATACACATGTAGCGGCATGGTCACTGCGTATATGCACACCATGTGCGGCTACTTAGGCGAATGCTGGGGTAGTATTTTCCCCCTCAGAACCCTAACTCCGTTCCTTCCGATCCTATCCTGACCACACCTATCCTTAATCCCACCATGCATATATACGTAACTTATGTATGTATGCTGGGAATCCATGATTGTGGCTGAAGGAGCTCGGGAAGCTCGAGCAGCCCGCCCTCCCCCTTGGGGAGGGAATGAAATACGTTGACTTTTCCTTTTTTTCCTTTTCGGAAACTGGCTGTAGGAGGGTCCCTCGCAAGCAAGGGTACAGTCGAGTGGAGGGATCTGACTACAGCCTTCAAATCCAGAGTGAGCACTGGTATTATAATTAATTTAGGTCATAGGCCATTAGGGTCATTCTTTAATGATAGTTTTATGTTATTTGCAGTTACGGTTAGGGAAATTTTTAGCATTTATAATAACATTTTAAAAGTTAATTTAGAACTATCTGCATAATTCGTTAAACTATCTTTAAATGACGATAATAATATAATGTATCGGGAATTTAGTTTTACAACCAAAAATGTTAATATTTTAGAGCCAATCTAAAAAATGAAAATTTGAAAAAACTATTTAATATTCATGTAGTAGATTTCTTGATGGAGCGATTGCTTCAATTTGAAGAACAGGATAGTGGTTGGGCTTTATCAAAAATTATTTCGTTAACTGTAAACGTAAACAGCATAACTCTAATAAGGGCATCGTCCTTTATTCCTTTACCCCCACAAATAAGAAATAAGAAGTGCGTCATTAACGTAAAAAATAATGATAAATCCTGTTTCGGGTGGGCTTTAGCATTAGCTCTCTTTCCCGTTACCCACCTCAATAGTACTCGCGTAGAGGCCGTCTACTAGCGGTTGGCGAGACTACCTGGCGGTTCTGACCCCAAATACTCATTCTTAAGCTTCTTAGGATAATTGAAATTAACATAAAAGTGCAAGAAATCCAGTGGCGTCTTAGTGATTACAAAAATTTGTAAATTAAAGGTTTTTACTTTTATTAGATGTATTATATGTACAAACTACTACATACATAGATAAGGGCAACCAATTAATGAACATGTACTATTTTAATGTTAATCACTGTCATTATAATATTCGTCATCACTTTCACTAGAAGTCACCATTAGTAGAAATAATTAATGGTTCGATGTGCAAATCTAATGTCTGTTCACAATCTAAATACATGTTTTCCATTTCTATCACGTTTCTGCATGTATTCTGCGGTTTGTGTTCGATTGTAGACATATTCAATACACTTCAACTACTTCTTAGAGAATAGGAATTCGTACTGAAAAGTTTCTTAAACGAAAGTCATTTGAATACCGTCTGCAATTGCATTGCAATTAGTAGTCTAATTGCACTATTATATTATTATAATGACAGTGATTAACGTTAAAATATTAAATGTTCTTTAATTAGTTGCCCTTATCTATGTATGTAGTAGTTTGTACATATAATAGCATCTAATAAGAAGTAAAAAACATTTTAATTAAACAAATTTTTAAAAACTGTAACGCCACTGGATTTCCTGAACTTCCACTTTTATGTTAATTTCAATTATCCTAAGAAGCTTAAGAATATTTATTTAGGGTCGGAACAGTCAGGTAGTCTCGCCAACCGCTAGTAGACGAGCTCTATCATCCTATCCCTATTATGCCAAAATCCTAACTTTTGAAAATACACAGTTTCCCATGACTTTAAATCAAATCCCTCAATTTTTAAAACAAAATCCTAATTTATCTATAAACGTGTATGTCCTTATTAAAAAAGAATTATCTACATGTAACGAAGTACCTATCTATTTATGTAATGATAAGAAGCAACACGTTACTTTATTAATGATCCAGCAAAATCATGAAGTTGAAAGCGAAATAGATGATGACATTTCGAGACTTGGAACAACTAAAGATGATGATGAAGTCATTAAATTTTATTTCTGCTGGATCAAAGATTTATCAGGATTAGTGCGTTCACAGTTAACGAAGAATCATAATAAATTATTTCTATGCGATAGATGCCTCCACTATTCTAGTTCTCAAATTAAGCTAAGTAAACACGAGTTAGATTGTAAGTTAGTTAATAAATGTAGGATAGAGATGCCAAAGCTAGGTCCGACTATGTATTTTAAGAATTACGAGTTTAAACAGACTGCGCCATTTATTTTATATTGCGACTTGGAATGTTTAGTGCAGGATTTCAAAGATGACGAAACGCGGCATACGGTTAAGTATAAGGAACATAACGTATGCAGCATCGCATATTATCTCCACTGTACGTTTATCAAAATTTCGGTTGCGGAGGGGAGAGGAGTTTATTAATTGGTTTAGCACCGAGCTGCTAGATATTGATAGTAGTCTTTTTTTTTATGATTGTGGACCTGAACAGGCTAAATAAGGCCTATCGTGCTAAAGCACTCAGGAACACTTAGGAGGATGGATAGAGGGATAATGAATTGCCAATAGATGCCTATGAACAGCTACCTTAAATTCTCATATCATAAGTGAAAGGAAAACAGGAACTAGGGAGATCATTCCCAAAGTTTAGAAGCCATGTAGAAAAATGTGGATTGCGCCCGTTTGGTACGACAAGTGGAGATTTGTACTGCATACTGATGATGTGAATGAGCGAACCGAGTGTTTCTCGCAAAGATAGCCGGAGATGGTATTAAAGAATGTAATTCACCAGCGCAATAGCCGTTGTAATAACGATAATACAAAGAAAGAACTGAAACCATCCTTCTATGCTCAAGGGACTGTATGTGAGAAGTTAAGGACGGGTCATTTATAAGCCTAATCGCTCTCTTTTGAATACGATCAACGATATCGAGAGCGTATTGGGGAGCACTAACCCAAAGGTGAGAATTATATTCCAGATGAGGCCGAATTTGGGCCTTATACAGCAGAAGGAGTTGTCGAGAGGTAAAGTACTGCTTAGATCTGTACAAAAAGCCTATTTTACGAGCAGCTGTTTTGGTAGCTGACAGAAGATGGTCAACCCATGAGAGATTTGAAGATACAGTCTTACCCAACAGAGTAATAGAGTCTGAAAACTTAAGAACTGAGCCATTCATACTTACAACAGGAAATGATCGATCTTTTTTGGCGGACATAAGGCAACACTGAGTTTTGTTAGCATTAAATTTAACTAGATTATTGCTTCCCCATTCGAGAATACGTTGAATGTCTTTGTTGATTGATTTTGCCATTTCAGCTTTAATAGCTTGATTTCACATAGAAGGTGGATTATCACTATGAGTAGACTGAGATGAACTACAGTGAAGAGTGCTATCGTCAGCAAAATCTACAGCAGTATTTTGAAAATCCTATACCTACGGAAACGTTAAGCAACATGCAAATGATGCAATGTAATGCATCCACACACTGTCATATTTGCGAATATCCCTTTTTAGATCATGATATTAAAGTAAGAGATCATTATCATTTCACCGGTCAATTTAGAGGTAGTGCTCATCAAGCATGCAACATCCGGTATAAGGCCCGCGAATAATACCAGTTTTTTTCCATAACTTTTCCGGTTATGACTCCCACTTGCCGTTGAAAGATTTTTCCCAAGCCATCCCTGGTCACATTTCAGTATTACCTAAAACTAAAGAACGCTACATATAATTCACCAAAAACATTTATTCCATAGTTAAATTTCGATTGGTAGATTCATACCGCTTCATGAACGAGTCGCTAGATAAATTATCCTATCTACCATTTAACGATTTCAAAATTTTACGCAGCACGCTAAGTCATTTGAATAGTGAGCAGCTCCAGTTATTAACTAAAAAGGGGGTGTATCCGTATGAGTGTGTAGATACGTGTACTAAATTAGATGAAACTTGTCTTCCTGATGAGGATAAATTTTACAGCAAGTTACGGCAATCACATATCACAGATAATGATTATGCGCATGCTCAAAACGTTTGGCAAATTTTCAAATTCAAAATCTAGGTCAATATAGCGATGTTTATCTGTCACGTGATGTTCTTCTACTTGCTAACGTATTTACAAATTTCAGAAATAAGTACATAGTAACGCACAAGTTAGATCCGGCATTATTTTACGCCTCTCCTGGATACACCTGGCAGTGTATGTTAAATTATACTAAAGTTAAACTGAAGCTGCTCACCGATGTTGATACGTTATTGTTAGTGGAAAAGGGTATAAGAGGAGGGATAACGCAATGTTGTACTAAGTACTGCAAGGCGAATAATTAGTACATGGATGAATACGATCCCAGCAAACCATTCTCTTATATCCTTTACATAGATACGGTTAATTTATAAGGGTGGGCTCAAAGTCAATGTTTGCCGCGGGATTATTTCAAGTGGCTTAGCGAGGGGCAATTAAATTTACTAACCTCCGAATCAATTTTGAATTTATCGGATGATGCATGCAAATGATTAATCCTAGAGGTGGATCTATTATATCCAGATAATTTGCATGATCGTCATAAATACATAACCTTCTGCGTTGAACCCGTTCTCCACCTGGTGGTAAAAATAGGAAACTGCTCACAACGCTGCATTCTAAGACAAAGTATGTCATTCATTACCGCAACTTGAAGCAATGCCTTCAAGCAGGCCTTGTGCTTGAGAAAGTTCATCGCGCGATTAGCTTCAACCAATCACGTTGGCTCAAACCATATATAGACTTGAATACAAGGTTGCGAGCAGAATCCACTAACTCTTTCGAGAAAAACTTATACAAACTGTTAAATAACGCAAATTTCGGCAAAACCATGGAAAATGTTAGAAATCACAGAATCGTCAAGCTTGACACCAGGTGGAGCGGTAGGTATGAAGCCAATTATTATATGTCTCAGCCGAATTTCCACATCACAGGAATATTTGATGAGGAATCGATGGCTGTCGAGTTATATAAGGTGGAAATCTACTTTAATAAGCCACTATATGTGGGAATGGCAATTTTAGACATTTCTAAAACATTAACGTATAATTTTCGGTAGGTATGAAGCCAATTATTATATGTCTCAGCCGAATTTCCACATCACAGGAATATTTGATGAGGAATTGATGGCTGTCGAGTTATATAAGGTGGAAATCTACTTTAATAAGCCACTATATGTGGGAATGGCAATTTTAGACATTTCTAAAACATTAACGTATAATTTTCACTATAATTTCATGCAACGTCAGTTTAATGATGATTGCATGAAATTATTATATATGGATACCGATAGCCTGGTGCATGACATGAAATGCGAGAATGCATACGATCTTATCCGCTTTAACATTTCGCGTTTGGATACCTCCGATTTTCCTGCAGACAACCCCTACAACATTCCAAGATGCAATGGTAATGTAATTGGCTTGATGAAAGATGAAATGAGCGGAAGAATAATTACTGAATGGGTGGCTTTGGCATCTAAAATGTATAGCTTTAGACTTAAGCATTATGAGGTAAGCAAGTTAAAAGGTGTTAGGAATTATGTTGATTATTTAAAATGCCTAAGAAGCGGGGATACTACAAGCGTCTCTCAAATCAGTATCATATCGAAAAGCCACCGCTTTCATAGTATAGGACAGCAGCTGCCTAATGGTATCGATACACTGCCTTGGGGACATTGCAATATACCCGCTACTATGGATTTAGGTTAAGAAATTAGCTATTACTATTACATTTTAGATTAAGAAATCATTTAATGGTGTTATTTGCTATTATCATCATCATCATTATCGTTATTATTATGTTATAGGTTAAGAAAATTATATTATTGTTATTACTATTATGTTATAGGCATTATGGATATTATTATGTTATAGAAATTTATTATTATATCAGAAGATGTATGAAAATATACATGACAAATTATTTATTGTACGAACATATATACATGTTATACAAAATCTGTTTTATTAATCCATGAATCATGTGTTTTGTCCATATCAAGCCATCGAACATATAACTGGTTCCCCTTACGCCCTAACAGCTTCTCAACGACAAATATATCCGGATGAGCTGTTTTCTGTAGTTTTTCCGCTTAAAATTGACCTGGCATCAGTTTAGCTTGGAGATCTTCCAGTAAATATGTAACTGGATTACCAACCTTCACCTTAGGAAGCTTAAACAGTTCGGTGGAAAAATTAGGAGTGTAGCCTTAACTTAACTTAACCTTCACGCCATTCCATTGCGGGGTAGGCAAAACAATCCCTGCCTCTTATTTATTTTTCATTCACAATCTTTCTCCATGCTTTCCTATCTCCGCATACTTTCCTAGCTTCCACAAGATTCATACATAGTCTCTGACATGCCCTTTTGTCATAGATTCTACTACATTCAGCCACCTGTTCTACGCGGCCTACCAGGCCCGGGTTTCCCCTAACCTCACTCACATATATTTGTTTCGTTAATCTTGCGTTGTTCATTCTCTCAATGTGACCAAACCAACGTAATGTACAACTTTTATATCTATCCATCATCACCACACTCCGTCATTATGCATTCATTTTTTATTTTGGCCCTTCTCGTTTTACCACATGCGCTTCTCAGGAATCTCATACCCACGGCATTTATTTTTCTTTCGTGCTTTTTTTGACATACCCATGTCTCACTTCCATACAGTACTGACGGGACGAATACGCCATTATAGATTGCTTGTTTCGCAGCTAGGCTCATGCTTTCATTTCTCATTATCGTCCACATACTTCCAATCACTTTCCTTCCAGCAATGACCCTTCGTCCAGTCTCGCTCTCAATTGTACCATCTGCAGTAAACATTCTAACGTGATATACCTGCTCGTCCACTTTCTCCACAGTTTCACCTTGCAGAGTAAATACTCTACTCTCCTTTCTACCTTCCCGATTGAACACCACAATCTTAGTTTTGTTCACGTTTACCTTTAGGTCCATGCCCTCACAGACTGTATCAAACTTCCTCAGTGCGGTTTGCAGGCATCTGCACACACCAGAAGTCGTACGTTTACGATACCAACCATTACACCATTTGTATCGGTGCATGCTTGTCTTAGACATTTATCCATGTATACATTGAACAACCACGGTGACATCACACAGCCTTGTCGCACTCCTTGCTCAATATTAAAGTATTCACTCACACCTCCACTCACACATGCCGACTACAGTTGTATACTGCCCTTATTCCATTTAGTAGACCTTCATTTACGCCATATTCAGTTAGTATTTCCCACAGCTTCTCCCTATTCACTCTGTCACATGTTTTCTCCAGATCTACAAACGCACAGTACAACTTCCTTTTTACCTTTAAACACTTTTCGATCACCTGCTGAGAGCAACTATCTGATCGACACATCATCTCCCTGGCATGAAGCCATCTTGCACATCCCACATCTTAGTTTGTGTAGTTTCTCGTACTCTGTCAATCAGTATTCTTCCAAATACTTTACCAGGCACACTGAGCAAGCTTATTCCTCTGTAGTTCTTACAATCACTCTTGTTCCCCTTACGCTTGTACAATGGTACAATGATCGCGCTCTTCCAATCCCTCGGCACTTTTCCACACATAAGGCATACGTTGATTAATTCACACAATCTTTGCACCATCATACTTGAGCATTTCACCAGTGATTTCATCTACGCCTGCTCCCTTGCTGTTTTTCAACCTTCCTACCGTTTTCTCTACCTCATTTATTCCAATATCCTTCTCAGTTTCATTCATCATTTCTTCTATATTCTCCTTATTTAACCCTTAAGTCTTACTTTCCTCACTACTGTACAGCTTTCCGAAATATTCTTGCCAGCATTTCCTCACTTCACAATCGTCCCATACTATTTCTTTTCTAGTATTCATCACTCATGCAACGTTCTGTTTTGGGCCACGTTTTGTATTTTTGACCCATTTCCAGAAGAGTTTTTTGCTTCCCTCAAAATCATTCTGCATTTTCTCTCCTTCCACAGCCATCACTTCCTCTTTACTTGTTCTCACTGTCTTCTTCGTTTCTTTGTTTCTTAGTCTGTACACTTCATACAATCGCTTTTTCTCAGTCTCATTTTTTGCAGCAATCTTTGCCATGTACGCATCTTTTTTCTTACATACTCCCTTTTTTACCGACTCATTCCACTAAGCACATTTTTTCTGTCTACCTACAGTAACTTCCACATATTCGCAAGGGACAATTGACAACAGTTTTTTAATCTTATCCATGCACTTTCAACGTCATCGACTTTTATTTGTTCGTTCCACACTGTTTCATTCACATTCAACTCTGTACTCACAGCATCTGCCTATTTCATTCTCGCACCATTATCCACTAGTTTGTCAACCCTAATTCTGGACGTTCGCACTACGTTTGCTTTCCTTCTCCAAACCCACTTTTGCCCCAAACACACTCTCGATACAATCAAAAAGTGGTCCGATCCACACTCCGATCCGCGCATTACTTTCGTGTCTTTCACCAGGTTTCTAAGTCGTTCATCAGGTCTATCATACTTTTAGATTCACCTCTTTGCCATGTATACATATGCACATTTTTATGCTTAAACCACGCATTGGGTACAAGTAGGCTCCTCTCCAGACAGATTTTCAGCAGGTGTTCACCGTTCTCATTGACTCTTTGGTCTCCGAACTTTCCTAGAACGCGTTCACTATGTTCTCTCTGTACATTCACCTATCCGTCCATATTCCCCACTATAATGACTCTTTCGTTTGGCTTACATACGTTCAACACGTTCTCTACTTCATTCCAGAAGTTCTCGCGCTTCTGGTCTCTTTCTCCATTCACTGGTGCATAGCATGCAATAAGAAAAATTCTTCGAAGCTCCACTTTCATTCTAACCCATATTACCCGGGGAGATACCAATTCATACTGTTTAACACATCTTTTCACTCTTTCACTCATGATCCTCTCAACTCCTTTTGCGCCATGCACTTCCGTCTCAACTCCTAGCCATAGTGCCAGGCTGCCCATCCTCCATCTCCACAGCATCCTTTCCTTTGCGCTTTGTCTCCGATATTCACAGAATATCAAGGTGTTTTTCGTGCATTACATTCGCAATTTCAAATTCTTTACCATGCATACCTCTAACATTCGACGTACCGACTCGCCATTTATTCCTTACACAGTCGTCAGCAACGGGGCCTGTCTGTTTCTACCTTGACCGCCTCTTGTAGCCAGGTCGATCTGAGGCAATTGTATTGTTTTCTTGAGTAATACCACAGCGAGCAGACCGATTTCTGGCCAAATCGTGCGCCGGACGATGTAGCATTCCCTACTAATGGTATCGTCCTACTACCGCAGTTATTAGTCTACTGTCACGATATAATATATAGATATAAATAATAGATCGTATACTTACTGTATGAATCCCAAAATGTACATAAATACATGTACATTTTTTTTCCTTACCTACCCTTCAATCACACCACGCATTTGAACCATACTGCTTTATACGCGATTCCTGGTTCCGCGCCCCTCACCGGACTTGCTGGTATTTATTAGCGACCAAATACTTCAATTATTATTTGATTAGTTTAATTTTTTTTTTATCTTTTCGATTTATGGTTATTTCAATGTCATTTAATATTTATTTATCAAATCAGTTTTATTATTGTCGCGAGCCGTGACAACTTAAATAAATATTTTATTAGTTCTCTATTGTTATTGTAAAAATGTTTACCTGTTCGAGTCCAATCCTTAGACAAAAGGTTTACGTTTGCTTTATAATTTTTTTAAGTTAAAGTTTTAACAATCACATGGGTTTAATAGAATCGTATTTTTCGTAAATACTGTAGCAATCCTAAATGTTATTTCGCGCCTATTTCAACTAAAGAGCCTTTTACTGGTTAAATTACCATTATCTTTGTTTACTATTAATATTCAAACCGCTGGGTATAAAAACCTGTTCAAACGCTTACCCTTATTTGATTGATTTAGAAGTTGTCATTTAACATATATTAACATGTATTTAACTGAAAGCACCGAAATAAAGCTAATTATTTATAAAAAGTACGATAATCTTTTAGCCTCTTAGCCCTTTGCAAATATTAATTTATATTTAGAAATCCGAACGTAATCACCAACTTTATATTTTACTGTCACCATTACCTTAATATTATGAAACATAGATTGCCGGCGAAAAGAAGAAGGTGCAATTACCTAGAATCATTCCGATACCTAAAACTGGCGGCTTTGCCCCATTCCTAATACCTCTATTCGCCGGTCTCTCAGCTGCGGGCGCTCTCGCAGGTGGTGCTAGCGGTATAACTAAAACTGTCAACAACGCTTCGGCGGCGAAGAAGCAATTGAATGAGGCTCAACGCCATAACCAAAAAAACAATGAAGGCGGTAGCTCTAAGGAGTGGTAAAGGACTTTATTTGCATCCTCATAAGAAGGGGTGTTCTTTATACTTGTAACCATATCCAAAAAACTTATAAATTTACCTCAGAGCGCATTAACCAATTCCGATCTGAATAAGTATGCTAAAGATGTGCCATTCTTTAGAGGCGTATTTATGCGTGATGCTTTACCCCATAAACCGCATCTTAATCAGTGTGCTATAGTGAACCATGACGATTTTAGAGGAAGAGTTGTTTTCAAGGAACGAGGTCATGGTGTCATCTACTACGATAGCTTCGGAGATTTAGTGCCACCACTTGAAATAATTAGATATTTAAGATATTGTAAAATTAGATATAACTATGTCAATGAACAAAATTATAATACATTCATATGTGGACATTTATGTCTAGATTTTCTACATAATAAATAGCTTGAAATATTATTTGTCTATTTGTAGTCTTGTCTCTAACGTTCACATTGACTGGTGAGGAAAACGTGCTCAGTGCAACGTATTTTCCGCCAATCGAACTTGATCCTAATTACCAGGATTAGGATTGTTAGGATTTTACGGTTGCAATTCTATACGAAATATTCATGGGGATAACAACAATTTTTACTATATTACGAAAACTAGCGAGCATAAAGAGGTTACGATTCCGAGTGGTGTACATGAAATTGTAGAAATTAACAAATTTCTACAACGTAAGATTTACCCGCATAACACGATCGACTTTATATTAAGAGCAAACAATAATACGTTAAAATGCGAAGTGAAATCTATACATAACGTAGACTTTGGAAAGGAGGATTCTATTGGGCGCATGCTCGGCTTCCCACCTAGCGTTTACAGAGCAGACCACATCCACGAATCTGATTTGGATGTTCAAATAATCCACGCTACAAATATACATGCACTATCACGTAGCATAAGTAATTTTTTCTATAAATTTAGACGTAGACGCCTTGTCCATTTCAATAGAGATACTTTTATTTAGTGCTTCCTTTCACGTACTACCAGCCATAGTCTTCTAAGAACGAAGCCTCATTTCGTGTAGCCAGTACTTGTGTGCCTTCAAAGTAAGGCACAAAACAGGTGGTTTCCTCATTAGATGTTACCTCGGTGCTACAATAACAGTTAATGCTCCAGAACTTTTTCTACAATACAGGATAATTTAAAATTATAAAGCATTACTAATTTGTATCTACGTGGTCGCTCATAGAGCTGTTTTGTTGTCTTTTAAGAATGTTTCTTTGCAGTAACAATAAGAAAGAGTTTAAAAAAGGCCCACTTTTACCAGTTCAAATTTCAGATAAATTGTGGGAACCAGTACATAGAAAATGCAAAACACATTTTGAGATATCCTGTTTTATTGACATTTAGTGATAACCAGTGAACTACCACATCCGCCGCTATTACTCAACAAAAAAATTAATTTTACATAAGAATTAAAATTTTCACCATTTGACATGCTAAATAACGATTTATTTGGGAAAAAATGGTGTAAAATATTTATTTATTTGCGTTGAAACAGAAACTCTGTCTTTAATCAGATGTAATAACAAAAGGACAAACATTGGTAAGGTAGCTAGAGAATAAAATTAAATCACTGTTGTAGATAGTATAACTTTCAATTTTTGAATATAGAAACCCAGGTATCGTACAGTTCATATCCATTATCCTTGTTGAAGTTATTAGGCTGTTTCAGAATTTCAATAGCTTCTCCAATGTTCGTAGTATACACATTCCTATTGTTAGCCAGAATTGGTATGTCTTCGAATTTTATATTGTGAAGTGTTTTAAGGCATGTTCAGCAATGGCTGATTTAATAGGATGAAGTAAACCTGAGTGTCTTTTGAGTTCTGTTACCCTTGTGTTAATGCTTCTTTCAGTTTCAACAATGTAGACTTTACCTTAAGAGCATGGTACACCGCATGTATGTAATGGTATTTGGCCTTTACCTGAATTCAGAAGAGACATGTCATGAAGAGTGTAATTTAACCGGAAGCGCATACAGAAATAGTGAACAGTCGCATACAATTTTCGAGTTTGACGTACACGTTGAACCAGGTTATAAATTAGTCAAGGAGCCGGCTACAGTTATTTATTTACCTGTGAAATTGGTTGACTCCGGAGGGTCAATTAGTGAACTTTGGTAACGATAAAGCAACTATTACATTGGAACTGAAGAAGTATGGGTCTTAAGATATTCGGCAGTAGGTCTCTACCTGCAGACGAGAGCACATCGTTAACCGAAGACGACGTTCTGTTTCTATAGTCTATAAAGTGTTAAGACGATATGGAAGAAGCGCTGAAAAGTTTATTCACAGGGGTGATTCATGTTAGGCGACCAGGTGATTGGAAACGTACGTTTACCTGGTATTAACAGCGCCATTAAAGGATATTGCTCATATACTGCAGATCAAAGTACTTGTTTATCGCATGCAGGATGGAGTCCGCATAACAAGCCCCTTCAACTGTTAAACAGCAGCAAGACTGCCTTCTACGCTTCCATACCGCTCAAGCATGTGTTGGGATTTGCGAAGGGTTATACAAAGCCTCTAGTCAACATACGTCAAGAGCTGGTATTGGTTCGATCCAAGATCGATGTCGACTGCTACAGCGGTGAAACGGATGTTGAGATCAACTTGACGATGGGTACGTGGAAAGTTCCGAATGATGCTATGAAGCTGTCTATCTATCAGAAGATTAATAAAAATTCTTCCATACAAGTTGCGTTTCACGCTCGAGATTTGTACGTATATCCGGCCTTATTCGCATCAACGTCAATGGTTTGGGCGGTGAAGAGTAGTACTGGCTTTCAACGTCCTCAATGGCTACTGGTTGCTTTCCATACGAAGAAGCGAAATAATAGGGAAGAGAGTGCAGCAAAATTCGATCACTTAAATATCTCTAATATAAAAGCAAATATTAATAATAGAAGGTATCCGTATGAGCAGCAAAATCTCGTTTTCCCTGATAACAAATAGGTGGATGCTTACGAGGAATATTTAAACTTTCGAAATCAATATGATAATTCGCCACAAGTTTCTATGCTTAGTTACCAACAATTTAAGAGTCAACCGGTGTTTATAATTAACTGTACCCGTCAAAGCGAGAGTATTCGTAATGTAGTTATTGATTTAAAATTAAAAGTTGAAGCATCTTCGGCCTTTACCGTCGATATTTTGGCATATTCTGTTATTTTGCACGATGTATTAATTGAGTATGGACCATTTACTAGCATTGCACGTAAAATGTAATTATCATATGAAGCTGAATAAAGTTGTATATTAAATCATAGTAATAAAATACTGTTTCACATAATGTGCGTTTTATTTTTCACATCTGTTTTTATACCAGAAGCTAGGCGTCCAGACTATAGCATGCAAACCTTCCAGAACCTATTTCAAATTTTCCCGCCATAAGAATTGCAGGATTCTAGATCTACTAATATACCACTAGATGGAGCTGTGATCAAGCTCTAAGCCGCTTTTAAAAATGTACCACTAGGTGAAGTCTCTATTAAAATACTGATTTACATAATATACGTTTATTTTTACGTATATTTTACAAGCATGGTCTGAAAGGTACATCTTTTGTAAATTTTTGTGGGAAGATGCAATCTAGGATTTTGACAGAAAAAATTTGCCTCTAGATAATATGCTTTCTTCATCGCTCAGACCTTCATTATATAGATTCGTTGTTACTTCATTTACAAAATCTTCATAAATGGAATAATTACGATAATCATTCATATAATTCAGCGTCTGATTTATCACCTCCACAGCCGAAAAGAATAGGTTGATTGCTTGCTCGGATAATACTGCATTGTTTCCTCTGCTTATTCTGATTCGCTTTTCTTCGGTAATACACAGGAATTCAATTTTTATACCATAACCTATATAGATAGCTTTCTCGGGTTCGTCAGATTGTAAAGTTTGGCGTATTAGATGCTCAGTTTTAATGTTCGAGATTTCGCGCCATTCCTCCATATCAAAGTTCCGGCAGCATATGTCGGTAAATGTAGTCCAAAATAATTGTACTACAGGTTTAAAGTCATTATTCTTCAATGAACTTCCTACCCCGAGTACGGTGGAATTATCGATAAATAGCGCCCACGTTAATAATAAACGTTCTACAACAAAGCTATTAATGGGATGTCTATACCGCAATTCTAATTACTTTTACACACCGCTACAGGTATATCAGTCCATGAATAATCAGCTTTACCATCATTATCCGATTACCTATGTTAGCGATAGGAAGTGCATGCCATTGGCTTATTACCTATGCTAGCGATAAGAAGTGCATGAGCAAATTATATTGTAAATATGCAAACCTGTTTTATTCATTTATTTATTATTGGTATTTCTTAGATGGACCGTATAGTCTCTGAGTTTGAGACGATGATTGAAAATATTCGACGTGTAATTAAATATGAATTGTTACTACAATTAAGTGCAGAAAATTTGCTTTCAATATGGAATAACTTACCTCATTATTATCAGGAGGATAGACAATTACAAGCTAAAATAAGATGTGTGAAGCATTGGAATAAATCACTCGCTGCTGATTATATTGATGGACCATCTCCTCTAATGTTTAATTGTTTTCAATGTAATCATAAATAAACTATGATGATTTTGTATTTTACCTTTCATATCAACTCGTTGTAGGAATAAACAACAATTTCATACATTTTCCTTTATTATTATAATATTTATATTGTTACACGTCCAAACCGCACTAGGCGTCGTGTACGCTTACTAATGTAAGCGGGTTGCCAAGCCAGCTAACAGGGAGATGGGTGTGGTCGAAATAATAAGTAAAATGAATGATTAATAAGCTCAAACACCTTACACTTATACTCAAATAGCTCAATTCGGGAAAAATATGTCTCTAGGCGCCACCACAATCGAAACTTTGCTAATGTAATTGTCTTAAGCTGGATGTTAATTAACCCTACTTGATTGTGGAAAGTAGGATTGTGCTTACTCGATAACCTCTCACACGAGGGTTCTAAACCAAACACTCGTCCAAAACAATTCAACTCAAACTCAAATAAATTTAGTACTACCCAGGTTATTAAAAACCTTTTGAATACACCTCGTATACCAAAACTTCTAAAATAAAATTGATCATTCAAATTCATTCACTGAACGGTAATTAATTTTTAAAATTCTTAACATGAACGATATCTTTTAAATTTAGTTTACTTTTGAATCGTATTTGACATTCGTAAACATTTAAGGTTTTAAAACTCAAACTATTTGTTATACTTAATGAAATTTTTAAGACAACAGCTGATCTGTTAATAGTGCATTGCACTATTAAAACAAATATGAAAATTTTGCAATCAACCTGGCAAATATGAACTTTCAGGTTGTTCCTTAAATCTGAAAAATTAAAATATGCAAAGCTTACTTTTAAAATTGTCAAAACAAGATCACCAATTAAGTAACTGTCACATCTGTGTTTCATACCTGGTTAAATAAACAACAACAAAAAATATAACGATAAATATATATATTGTCCTGCATAAAATAATCAAAAACACAAATATCTACATAAATTACATCAGCGTGGTTGAAAGTTAAACCACCAAGTACCACTTTGCCTTCTTACTACTAAAACAAACCATACAATACGACTCAAGAACGATTATCTCTTCCTTTCAAAACTATTTAATAATTTAAACAACTATACGCAAATAAACTAACAAAAAGATAATCGGGCTTAAATGAGTTCTTAAAAATTCCTTAAATCTAATTTCTTACTTAACAATTGTCCATAAATCCTTGGATTTTCTTTCTTCTTTATCTCGTAACTCAAATATTTGTAGTCCATTTGTACCCCTTAAAATTGCCTGTAGCACATTACAAATGCTCAACAAAACTTATTCCTCTGTGCACTCGCGGATAGGTCAATAACACGTAATAAACTGTATACGTTTGGTTGCCTCCTAAAATTTCTAGCAACCTTTACACCAATTTAGTCCCTTATACAAATAAAACTTTCAATGTCATATAACGTTACTTAAACATTGGCTTAATATACAACGAACACTTCGTTCACTTAACAGGTGGTCTCATAAATACTTTTAGCTGAATCTCGTTACAAGCGCACGCGCTGCACTTAACACTTTAACATAACAACTGTTATCTTTTATAAATCTGCTTACGCACTTATTATTTTCTTGAAAATAAACAAACTAATTTTATCTTCAACTTCAATTTTATTATCGTTTTATTTATGAATGTCTTTTACGATTCATCCCCGGTTCGTGTTACGCAGTTGTTTAAACAATTACTGCCTCATTAAAATTCACAAATATACTCCAACATCATCCCATTCTATCACACTACCTCCGCACGCGCGTCTTCCACCAAAAGCCAAAAGCTAACCAACCCTAACTCTAACTAACTTCAACTCACTCGTCAATCTCTGACTTTCCTATTTATAACTTCAGTCATCCATCTTTAAACATGTCTTCCTTCCGCGTTATATTCTCCAATAGTATTCATTCAAAATTCCATAGTTCTGATAGCTGATTCCCTCTATACAAGCACGCGTGTAATTACAATACATCGCCATATTTGTTTTCACTTACAAATTTTACAATTACTTCATGAAGAAATCATTTTTCGTCATTACATTCATTCAGTAGCCACTCTGGACCATTACACAACTTTCAACAGTTATCTCCAACCTGCGCTCGATCTCGTTCCGCAACATTTGCAAAAATCAGTACCGTCTAAGGTCTCAAATTCCATATACATACACGTATTCTCAAAACAATTGCACAACATTACAAAAACTTTCTGAAATTAACACTTAAACATACCCAATCTTTCTCTACATATTTTCTAAAACATTTTACACTTATTCTTCACATTTTCTGGCAAAGATTACTCATCTTATCTTCAAACATTCCATTTCTAACGGCAGCAAAACAGTAGCGATACAGTGGTAAGCATTATCGTCCCTTCGTCAAATTTCTCTTCACATTTACATTCATCAGAATCTAATTATTCCAACACTGAAGTCTTTATAACATTCAAATACACGTATCTACATACTGAATTATATTTCTCCTACATTTCCAGTGGCGTACATACACCCACATACATTATATACACACACAAAATTTTTTTTTTCCGTTCAAACTCAATACACTCGTGCTCAAAACACGTAATACACGTCATTATAACATCCTACATACAGGGTGCGTCAACGCAACCTGACAATATACAATATATACATTAATATAATTATAAGAACGCGATGATGATAATGATTGAACAGGTTATCCTATAAATATAATTCATTAATTTTATAATGCAGAATAATAATAATGACTTACTTGTATAATTAATGAAGGATAGTTTAGCCATCATTTTAGCTTTACCAATATCTACGTCGCCTCCATAAACCAGAGCAATTTGTTCAATTCACTGCTGGAGACTATGCACCTTCTCGTCCGTTAGCTCAGAAACTTTTAATACAGGCTTAAAATTACCTGCGCCTACTAAGTTCAGGTGTTGTATAAGATCCATATTGAAGTAATTGAAGTTATATGCCGATTGGAACTAGTTCTTATATCGTCTTTTTATCAATATATTGAGAATACGGTTTTCGGTTTCATTGTTCTATAAGAAAATAGTCACCTTGTTACGTTTAATTGGCAATTCTTGCAAATTTTCTGTAGTTAGGTATTAGCTGCCGGTACATGTGTGTACTGTGGGTTGCCTATTCATCAAAAATTGACAAATGTAGTAAATAAACAAATTCTTTGGTAATTTTTAATTTTTATTATTGTTACTGACAATTCCATAATGCACTTCCGGTGAAAAATTCTCCCTCAACGTCTTCCGCTAACAATTTTTGACATTGAGATTAGAAGGTTGAATTGTGTGGATGCCATTTTCTTTACTCGATTTTTTAATTAAAATCGCCCTATCAAAAGGGGATCTGAAAGATTAGTGGCCTTTAGAAATTAAAATAATTAAGCCGTTATTGTGGTTCTGGTATTACCTTAATTACTTTCTCGATTCGAGGATTAAAAGAAACCACACAATTCGCAAGTTCTTTATCGGGTGCACATTCCACCGTAGGGTAAATATTCATCGGAAGCCTAACCACACTGTAAATTTATCTACTTTATTTTAGCATTATTACTACCTTACTATTACCCTATTATTTACCACTCGTGGACAAGCTTCAATTGTGTCGATACCTTCTCCAAAGGCTCGCACTACACCGTAGAGGTATGTTACCAGCTTAATTCTGGATATCGATCACTAAATTAATTTATTGTAGCCGGTAGTGTAACTATCATGAAACTGTTGATGTATTATTATGGTACCACGATATACTGATGGTACACTATTCTCTGAAAGCCCACCGATTATAAGCAGTTCAACTACTGGAGTAACAGTACTTGCCTAAGGTCAGATCTGTGTTGTGTTTTGTCCGTTGTCCACCCACCTACAGTTCTGGATATTGTGATTTCATGTGTTGATGATTCACCGTCCAACTTTGTGCTACATGCTTTGTTAACCTACAAAAAAATTTGTTGTGTGTATCAAATATTATAACAGTCAATTATTGTGTACCTACTTACCTTCCCAAGTTAGTTATTTTTATGTGTCACTTTGCTCCCTTTTTTTTTGTAAATACATACCTACTTTTATTTTACATTGAACACTCTACCTTTGCTCGACTCATGCATTATATTAATTGATGTGACGTAAGCTTTTGTTTTCTTGTATAAAGCGCAGTTTACACCTATCCATGTTCAACATGCTTATCGTTGACGACGCTTTATTGTCACTAAGCAGTTATTTAGGTGATAATAGTCATAATTAAGAATCATTATTTTGGGATGTTTTGAACCCCTTTAGTTTTGTTTCATTATTGTAATTCATCCCCCTTTCGCGTAGAAGTACATTCATAATTTGTTTTGATAATACTCATGATTTATTTGTCCTGCTATCTGTATGTGAGGCTAGAACAATTTACTTTTTTTTGCGTTTTTTTTGAAATATTAAGTATGTGTATTTTGAGTTCTGCGAGGCCTATCCGAGTACTGGGTTTTTGTATTATAATTAGATAATAAAATTTTGTGGATCATTATGTTAGCCACTGCGTCGATTGTTCGCGCCGTTAATATAATTTCTTGTGTTATTTGGATTTTAGTTACGGTAATTTCTTTTGTATATAGATATATTTTTGTACTAATCTTTAAGATATCTAATCTCCCCTCAGATCTTTGCTAATAGAAAACAAACCAGATTAAAAATTAAATTTCCGTTTGTTATAAATTGAATTTAATATTTATCGTCCTCATCCATTTAAGTTTTGGTTATACAATTAAACCTTTCTTATTACTTTATCCTTCCTTTTGTGTACGCTTACGGGTCCTAAGTTACTTATGAAGCTGAAGTAGTGTGAAATCGTTTCGAAGGTTCGTGTATTCAAAAAAAAACATATAATTAAGCTTCTGGCGCCCCTTTATTGTCTTTCTTTAAATATCAGTCACCCACGATCCTTACCGACTGTTTAGCTGGCCACGAACCCTTTTTTCCACCCGCCCAATAAGCTACCTGCCTCTTATCCTTCTACCTTCATTGTTCTTTTCTTTCTATCTGGGGTAACAAAGGAAATTTGACGCCCTCGTGTGGGGCACCGCGTCTATATTTGTGATTGTGTTCCTGGTTCATTGTTTTTTTTTCTCTACGCGACATTCAATTTTTTTGTTTTTGTTGTTGATTTTCTGTTTTGTTCAAACGATGAACGTCGATAAGTTATTACTTGACGAAGTTGAATACGAACTATCTGTTCGTGGTATCACGTGCGATGGGTCGGCACTTGATAAGAGGAAACTATTACGAGCTAGGTTTCGTGTGGAAAAACTTAATAATTTTAGTTTTCCCGAAATAAATCTGAATGCTGATGAGGAAATTTTAGTTTGCTCGGATAAACTGGTTCTTCTTAGCGCGGAAGTACAAGTATACCGGGCCACTCAACCCGATAGTGCATCCGAACGGCTTCAAACCCGACTCTTACATGTTTACGGTCGTTTAGATAGAATTAGTCCTACAACGGAACGGTCTGGCACTATGGATAAGTTAAAGAACCAATGCTTAAATGTCATGGACGACCTGCAAAGCAAATTTCAGTGCGATAATAAAGGAAGTCATGCCGGTATAATTGAGGAACCTAATTTGATTACACTGGATGATGAACCTGTTGTCTCTCGCGCGGCGGGAGGTCAATCCCGGTTTGTGACCGAAAGGTTTCAGGATCTTTTGACACTCTCTCCAACGGTACGTTTTGCTGACAATAATAGTCCTATTCTCCATTCAACAGTTGCACACAGTTCGACACCCCACTTCGGCAGTCCAAGGTGCAGTAGCACAAAAGTGGTACCGCCAACGTCCAACCCCTTAGGGAATTATGTTGCCATCACGAAATGGAACCTTAAGTTTAGTGGAGATTCCAATCTCTCGAGTTTTCTAGAACGCGTCGAAGAATTACGCCTTTCAAGAGGCGTCAGTAAAGATCAATTATTTGTTTCGGCCGTTGAACTCTTTTCGGCCAATGCATTGATCTGGTATCGGTCAGTGCGTGACACCCTTACGTGTTGGGATGAACTCATCAGTGCCTTGCGACATACGTTTCTTCCATGCGATTATGAGGAAAGTCTGTGGACGAAGTGCGAAATCGAACCCAGGGTCTGGACGAACCTGTCGCGATATATATTGCCATGATGGAAAATCTGTTCAGGAGATTTCCTCCTCCCCACTAGAAACCACTGACTTAGTCTGATTAAGCGCAATTTATTACCGTATTTACAATCGCAATTGACGTTACACTTTATCCCTACTATCGCTGAACTGGTTCACGTTTGTAAGCAGTTAGAGGATACTCACATACGCACAACCAAATTTAAGCCTCCACCTTTGAACACTAAAAATATACTAGAGCCCGATTTGGCGTATCAGAAATCGGTGCGCCTACTACCTAGAGCCGCGTCGCTGACCTCAACTGACCTCACTGTTGAAACCCAAGTCTCGGAACAACCCGCTATAGAAGTAGCATCAATCGTTTGCTGGAACTGTGACGGTCTTAATCATCGATCGGTTAACTGCCCTCAACCCAAGCGGGTACACTGTTATCGCTGCGGAAAACCTAACTTCACGACAAAGTCTTGCCCTACATGTCGTTTAAACTCCAACCAGCGCAGTTAAGAGGTCGATTAACTCGTGTCCCTTAACGGAACAGTCTGAAACTCTTCCGGAGAACGACCACCAACAAATTCTTCTAAATTTTATTCTGGCCAGCGTCGGTCATGACGAAAGGCCTTATCTTAAGGTGTCCGTTTTGGCAGTCAAGTGCTGGGTCTGTTAGATTCCGGAGCTTCTCATACCGTAATAGGAAAGAAGGTTGGGAACTCTAAAAGATCGCTGTAAGATTAACACAGCTCGCGCGAAATCTTGCATAGTTGCAAATGGTAACGAATGTGCCAGCCTAGGTACTGTTTTTGTACCGTTTGTCTTACGACAGAAAACCTGCGTAATGGAAGTCCTAGTGGTACCGTCCATCACCAATTCTCTTATATTAGGTACCGACTTCTGGCGAAAATGGGTATTGTCCCAGATTTACGTCACGGTGAATGGGAGTTTTCCTCAAACCCCCCTCGTTGCGTTGTTAACGCCATTCAGGACGTGGAACATCTGTCTGATGATCAACTGAAACCGCTCCAAAACTTTATAAAAGAAACCTTTGAGACTATGGTATCGAAAATAGGAATTACTCATCTTGTCGAGCATGAGATTAAAACCACCTCATCTCCGATTAAGCAGAGGTATTACATATCTCCTGCGTTGCAAAGGCACGTCGATCGCGAACTGGAGAAAATGTTAGCTGACGGGATCGTGGAACCTTCGACATCGGCATGGTCATCTCCCATAGTCATGATAAAGAAACGCGATGGCGAGTATCGTTTTGCGTCGACTATCGTCGGCTAAATAAGGTTAGTCAGCCGGACGCGTACCCTATCCCGTACGTTAGCGCTACATTGGATAAACTCAAGGATGCTCGGTTTCTTACTACGTTAGACATAAAATCGGCCTATTGGCAGATACCCGTAGCGCAATCCTCACGACAATTTACGGCTTTCACCGTCCCAAATCGGGGCCTGTTTCAATTCTGCCGTATGCCTTTCGGCTTACACAACGCCCCAGCCACGTGGCAACGCTTTGATCGCGTAATTGGAGCGGATCTAGAACCTTACGTGTTTACTTATCTAGACGACGTGATTATTTGCACACAAACTTTCGACCATCACCTCCAAGTGCTTCGCGAGGTTATCAACCGGTTGACGAAGGCAGGCTTAACTCTTAGTCAGGACAAGTGCCATTTCTGTAAAAGCGAATTACGCTACCTTGGCTACATGGTTAACTCTAAGGGCCTACTGGTAGACCCCGAAAAGGTTGAGGCTATCATTCAAATACCTACCCTACTTGCGTGCCTGAAATACGCCGCATAATCGGTATGGCGTCGTGGTACCGAGATTTGTAACTTCTCCTCCGTTATCGCCCGCTCACTTCCTTGTTGCGTAAGAATGCGTCCTTTAAGTGGACACCAGAATGCGATGATGTCTCTCTAACATCAAGGAACACCTTATCTGTGCACCCGTACTGGCATGTCCAGACTTCTCACTTCCGTTTGTTATCCAAACGGATGCGTCCGGTTACGGTATTGGCGCCGTACTAACTCAAAACCACCCAGACGGGGAAAAAGTGATCTGTTACATAAGTAAGTCCCTCACCAAGAATGAGCGTAAGTACAGCACTACCGAACGCGAATGTTCAGTACTGTTCGCTATTGAAAAGCTACGTCCGTATATTGAGGCCAGCAAATTCACTATCGTGACAGATCATTATAGTTTGAAGTGGCTTAACAGTATCGCTGATCCGGTCGGTCGTATCGCACGTTGGGCGGTAAGGCTCCAGCAATACGACTTTGATATCGTGCATCGGAAGGGCAAGGAACATGTCGTTCCTGACGCCTTGTCAAGGTCTGTGCCGTCATCGATGCCATCACTCATTCGAATATCAAGGATCTGTGGTATAAGCGCATGGTTCACAAAGTCAGCACCAGGCTCGCAAATACCCATTATGGCGCGTGTCTGAAGGAAACTTTATAAAACGTGCAAGTTCGATTTCCTGAACTCTCGGAGGAAACTGACGAATGGAAAATAGTCCTCCTAAAGACAAACGCGGCGAGTTACTGCGATTACATCACGACATTCCCATCTCAGGTCACTTGGGCGTTTCCAAAACTTTGTCTCGGCTAAACCAAAATACTACTGGCCCAAAATGCGCAAAGACGTGGCCACGTACGTAAATCGGTGTCACACGTGTAATCAGACTAAGCCATTACAGCGCTGTCCAGCGGGCTTAATGGGGTCAGGCCAAAATCAACAAGCCATGGAAGTCATCTGCATGGACATTGTCGGACCCTTGCCTCGTTCACGTAAAGGCTATTGCTTTCTTCTTGTTATTGCGGACTGCTTCAGCAAGTTCCTTTAACCTTCCTATGCGTGCATCCACCACCACAAAATCATAGAACTGGTGGAGCAAAACGTGTTTCTAATATTCGAGTGCCTAAACGTATTATCTGCGACAATGGCCCTCAATTTCGCAGCAAAGACTTCGTTAGGTTCTCTACAGAATATAATTGTCAAATTTCTTATACGGCTAATTATCACCCTCAGGCCAACCCTACGGAGCGTATTAATCGTGTCCTAAAGACTATGCTCAGTTCGTACGTCCAGGATAACCATCGTAACTGGGATAAACACTTACCTCATGTCACGTGCGCTATTCGTACCGCAACGCACGAATCTACTGGTATGACCCCATACTTCGTTAATTTTGGTCGCGAAATGCGTCTGGTGAACGAAACCGAAACACCATTAACGAGGACCCTTAATTTTCGATCGGTCCCAAAATCTTCATACTCGTTCCGTAACGCTTCACCGACTCTACGAGAATATTAAAACTAGACTTAGGAGATCTTACGAAAAGCCCAAAAATATTATGATCTCAGACGGCGAATTGACCAGTTCAACGTAGGCGACAGGGTGTGGAAAGAAATTATGTCCTTTCCGATGCGGCAAAACAGTTTTCCGCGAAGCTGGCGGCAAAGTTCGTAGGGCCTTTTGTTATCAATAGAAAGTTCTCTCGTTGGGTCTACGAACTGAAAGACCCTGACGGGAATATCCTAAGGGTAAGTTGGCATGCCAAGGACCTAAAACCATTTACTAATAAGGAAACGGACGTCTCGGAGTAATAGTGTTTGGTTACCTTTTTTTTTTGTTTGTAACTTGTGTTTCCTGTAGCTCTATATCCGTCTACGTTCGAAGTTTTCGTGTGTTAATAAGCCATTGAGAAAATTTTGGGAAAATTTTCTTTTTGTGGAGGAGATTCTGTTACGTTTAATTGGCAATTCTTGCAAATTTTCTGTAGTTAGGTATTAGCTGCCGGTACATTGTGTACTGTGGGTTGCCTATTCATCAAAAATTGACAAATGTAGTAAATAAACAAATTCTTTGGTAATTTTTAATTTTTATTATTGTTACTGACAATTCCATAATGCACTTCCGGTGAAAATTCTCCCTCAACGTCTTCCGCTAACAATTTTTGACATTGAGATTAGAAGGTTGAATTGTGTGGATGCCATTTTCTTTACTCGATTTTTTAATTAAAATCGCCCTATCAAAAGGGATCTGAAAGATTAGTGGCCTTTAGAAATTAAAATAATTAAGCCGTTATTGTGGTTCTGGTATTACCTTAATTACTTTCTCGATTCGAGGATTAAAAAGAAACCACACAATTCGCAAGTTCTTTATCGGTGCACATTCCACCGTAGGGTAAATATTCATCGGAAGCCTAACCACACTGTAAATTTATCTACTTTATTTTAGCATTATTACTACCTTACTATTACCCTATTATTTACCACTCGTGGACAAGCTTCAATTGTGTCGATACCTTCTCCAAAGGCTCGCACTACACCGTAGAGGTATGTTACCAGCTTAATTCTGGATATCGATCACTAAATTAATTTATTGTAGCCGGTAGTGTAACTATCATGAAACTGTTGATGTATTATTATGGTACCACGATATACTGATGGTACACTATTCTCTGAAAGCCCACCGATTATAAGCAGTTCAACTACTGGAGTAACAGTATTTAAGGTCAGATCTGTGTTGTGTTTTGTCCGTTGTCCACCCACCTACAGTTCTGGATATTGTGATTTCATGTGTTGATGATTCACCGTCCAACTTTGTGCTACATGCTTTGTTAACCTACAAAAAAATTTGTTGTGTGTATCAAATATTATAACAGTCAATTATTGTGTACCTACTTACCTTCCCAAGTTAGTTATTTTTATGTGTCACTTTGCTTTTTTTTGTAAATACATACCTACTTTTATTTTACATTGAACACTCTACCTTTGCTCGACTCATGCATTATATTAATTGATGTGACGTAAGCTTTTGTTTTCTTGTATAAAGCGCAGTTTACACCTATCCATGTTCAACATGCTTATCGTTGACGACGCTTTATTGTCACTAAGCAGTTATTTAGGTGATAATAGTCATAATTAAGAATCATTATTTTGGGATGTTTTGAACCCTTTAGTTTTGTTTCATTATTGTAATTCATCCCCTTTCGCGTAGAAGTACATTCATAATTTGTTTTGATAATACTCATGATTTATTTGTCCTGCTATCTGTATGTGAGGCTAGAACAATTTACTTTTTTTGCGTTTTTTTGAAATATTAAGTATGTGTATTTTGAGTTTGCGAGGCCTATCCGAGTACTGGGTTTTTTGTATTATAATTAGATAATAAAATTTTGTGGATCATTATGTTAGCCACTGCGTCGATTGTTCGCGCCGTTAATATAATTTCTTGTGTTATTTGGATTTTAGTTACGGTAATTTCTTTTGTATATAGATATATTTTTGTACTAATCTTTAAGATATCTAATCTCCCTCAGATCTTTGCTAATAGAAAACAAACCAGATTAAAAATTAAATTTCCGTTTGTTATAAATTGAATTTAATATTTATCGTCCTCATCCATTTAAGTTTTGGTTATACAATTAAACCTTTCTTATTACTTTATCCTTCCTTTTGTGTACGCTTACGGGTCCTAAGTTACTTATGAAGCTGAAGTAGTGTGAAATCGTTTCGAAGGTTCGTGTATTCAAAAAAAAAAAAACATATAATTAAGCTTCTGGCGCCCCTTTATTGTCTTTCTTTAAATATCAGTCACCCACGATCCTTACCGACTGTTTAGCTGGCCACGAACCCTTTTTTTCCACCCCGCCCAATAAGCTACCTGCCTATTATCCTTCTACCTTCATTGTTCTTTTCTTTCTATCTGGGGTAACAACCTGGATGTAGAAATTTTGGGCAATTATTCAATTGAAATCATTATGTTCCTATAGAAATGATATAGTTTACATATAAATTTTGGATAGCGCTGATAACAAAAAGAATGTCTGCGGTCAGATAACCCTATTTTCATACACTGTAATATCTGTTAATATTGGAATAAATACGTTCTTTAGGATTTTATTACACAAAATACGTATTTATTAGCTTTACTAATATTTTGGGGAGGACCTGCGGACAAAAACCTGCGAATTCCCAGTTTATAATTTTTATTACTAAATGCATTAATTACTTATTCAATTTTAACAAAGGATTGTATTTAGAATGTGCGTCGGAAGTTATTTCTGTATTACTTCAAAACAGTAATAAAACTGCATTTTAATTGCAAAATATAAACACTGTAACTAGTATTGTAATTGCAAAATGTAAGTACACATAGTGTACATTAGCAATAATTTTTTAGAATGCACGCGGAATATTTCCGGTTCAACCTGAACAACAACATTATTTTCTATGTATTACTAAACGCTTTAATAACACATTATTACTTTCAGCTAAAACTTCACATTGAAATTTTTCAACGTAAATTGAATGTTATTTAATGTTTTAGTATTAATTATTTTAGAATATAATGCAATTACACACAGCATCATATGATAATAACTCTAGATTTAACTGATTGTTGATATTAGCTTTAATATATTTAATTAACATATATTAAACATTTATCAGTAAATGCATTATTATAGAGACGCGTAAATTGCGGTTTCCTTGTTACTCCGAATGCGGTCTCAGTCTGTCTTCAACAATAATTGAAAAGCTACTCTTTCACTCATGCTCGGGGCGTCATTTTAGATGAATTACTCAGGGTGTTTTTTTTTTTTAAGGCGTCGACAACTAAGGTCATTGGCCTATTATGCAATGTTGATCAAATCATGTCAAACAAGTCTGTGGCTTGTAAAAAACTGATTACATTTCTTATATGTTGCGGCTGGTTTAGGATATCGGCTAGTTCTCCTGTCAGCTGGTGCGATTGTCTCATAGCGTGAAGTCCGGGACATATGCACAATATGTGCTGTACTGAGGCCTGATCACCACAAGTCAAGCAAGCTGGAGGTGTTTCCCCGAGTAGCAGGTGGACATGTGTTAGTTTGGTATGGCCAATCCTTAATCTATGGATTTTAACACGTTCGGCTCTATTCAAACGTAGGGTGGTTTACCGCATAATTTTACCTATCGCGGTAGTCAAAGCCGCCTTGAGGTCTAAGTGACTATGGGACATCCAAATGTTCTCGTGGCTCGTTTAGCTGCCGTGTAAAACATTGTACTCCTATGTGACCAGGGTCCAAACGAAAACCGCTCTTTGCCATTCTCCGTAATGTGGTTATAAAGCGCCTGAATCTTTTGGATGAGCGGATAGAGGATAACGAACCTTTAAGCTTTTAACGGCGCTTAGGCTGTCGCTAATGATAATAAACCATGTCCCTGTGCGACTCATCATACAGTACAACAGGGCTTGCCATATCGCGTAGAGTTCGGCATATCTATGTTGCACGTTGGAGATAGTGTTCGTGTTACGCTCTCGATGCATATGGCACATCCCACTCCCGATTCCGTACGCGATCCGTCGGTGTAAATTACCGTTGGACTATGGTATTTGTTCAGAATAGCGCTCAGTTCCGTCTGGTAGGTTTCATCACGCGTGTGTTCTTTCACGAAATCGGCGAGTCGCAGACAAATCTCAACCTCTGGGATCATCCAAGGAGGAACCTCTCCGTGGCCTATGGGTAGCAGTTATTTCTCGATACAATTTTATATTGGAATTTAATGTTTATTTAATATTGGAAATGATACTTTATTACTTTAAAATACTGTAACTAGTATTTTAATTTTAAAATGTGTACAAATGTAAAAGTCAAAAATGTAATTACATGTTTATTATTACCAAATGCAGTAATTGGAGCATTTAAAATTTGTTTCCTTAGAGTTTATATTTATTATTATTAAATTCATGCTATTACATTAATTAAAGCATATGATAGTTTCTGCCGATTGCTGTACTTTGTTTTAGAATTAAGTCAAAAATATAATCACATGTTTATTACCAAACGTAGTAATTACGTAACTAGTTGTTTTAATCGTTTTAATCGTTTTAATCGTTTTAATTGTTTTAATCGTATTAATCGTTTTAGTCGCTTTAACTGTCTCAATTCTTTAATTGTTTTAATTGTTTTAATTGTTTTAATTGTTTGAATTGTTTTAATTGTTTTAATTGTTTTAATTGTTTTAATTGTTTTAATTGTTTTAATTGTTTTAATTGTTTTAATTGTTTTAATTGTTTTAATTGTTTTAATTGTTTTAATTGTTTTAATTGTTTTAATTGTTTTAATTGTTTTAATTGTTTTAATTGTTTTAATTGTTTTAATTGTTTTAATTGTTTTAATTTTTTTAATTGTTTTAATTTTTTTAATTGCTTTAATTGTCTTAATTGTTTTAATTGTTTTAATTGTTTTAATTGTTTTAATTGTTTTAATTGTTTTAATTGTTTTAATTGTTTTAATTGTTTTAATTGTTTTAATTTTTAATTGTTTTAATTGTTTTAATTGTTTTAATCGTTGTAATCGTTTTAATCGTTTTAGGCGCTTTAATTGTTTTACTTGTTTTAATTGTTTTACTTGTTTTAATTGTTTTAATTGTTCTAATTGTTGTAATTGTTTTAATTGTTTTAATTGTTTTAATTGTTTTAATTGTTTTAATTGTTTTAATTGTTTTAATTGTT